>CAEMYA010000193.1:3033278-3046598 GCA_903131615.1 Diplodus sargus | reverse complement strand
TTTTTTTTCCTTTTTTTTTTGATGCTCTCCCCCCTCTTCCTCTATTTCCTGATGCAGGGCCGGGGAGGGGTGAGCCAAAGTGTGCACCGGATATTGGAAAACCCATTCTTCTTGCTGATGCTGTTGTGATAATAGATTATTATCTTGGACAACGCCGCGTCTGCACAGAAAGGCAGATCCCGACCGAAACTAGGCCTGGTGCTTGGAGGAGATATAAAAAACAAAAAACGGGAATGTGCGAGCTTGGGAGGATTGTGGAAACATTTTTGGACGGTAGCAGCAGCAGCAGCAGGGAGGAGGAGGGGGGTCCCTGATATCGATCAGAGAATGGATTCAATCAGGGCATTCTGACTTGGGATATTTGAGACTTTGCTCTTACAGAAATCAATCTGTGGCAAATGTAGCCTTCCTTGTCCAGGTCTGAATGAGATCTTCTTCTTTTTTCTTTTTCTGCTACACTTTTGGCCAGCCGCATAAGCTACACAGGATCAATCAGCTTTAAAACTACTGTTATTTATAGCAGGGGTCGGGGGTGGGTGGGTGGGTTTGATGTGACACGTTACTGTGGACCATCACGGGCACCGGTCAGACCTCACACGTCCTCTTCTTTCTCAGCTTTTCTACCTTCCCTGTGAATGATGCTGCTTTCCGCGCTGTAGTAAAAAAAAAAAAAAAATCTTTAAAAAAGAAGGATTTAAAAATACAACCCCGACACAACCCGAGACTTTGAGTTTATTCTAGGCCTTACGGAGTGGAAACTGGGCCGGTTCTCACTCCAAAGCACGGACCTGACCGCATGACAAACAAGTGCATGGGAGTAGCCTGCAGGGCCCGGCTCTAGATCACGACCAGTCCCTCCGTTACCTCTCCGCTCCTCTCCTCTCCTCTCCTCTACCGCCGCCTGGGGATGTGCGTGAAGGCATTACGCACGGAGAAGGGGCGACTGCTATCTTGATCTTGCCTTACATCAGGAAGAGAAATTTCACCTCGGGAAGGATGAGCAGCAAGGAGCTGACGGTGGGCCAGTCCAGTCAGTATGTGGGGCCTTACCGGCTGGAGAAGACGCTCGGGAAGGGACAGACAGGTAGGAGCCTCCTGGATGACAGGACGTCTGCGAGGTGCACCGTCCGGAATCACAGTTCCAAATGATAGTCATGGTTTCATCCTCTGCTCCTCCTGTGTTAGTCTTCTTATCTTAGCCTTCTGTTCTGCTGCAACCACATTCAAGCATCTTCTGAAGTACATTAGAGGATGTACATTTCTGTAGTATCTGGAGGGGGGGAGACGTCACACAAGGCCTCTAAACACGTATTCCACTCAGTCCTTTAGTGAGCTGAGTTTTGTCAATGTTTGGGACAATGTCAGTAAAGCTTTTTGAATTATTTATGCCATCGTCTCCTTCCTGTTTTCACACTGCATGATGATTTCTGATGCTCAAACATTTTCTCCCCCTCTCTCTCTCTCTCTCTCTGTCTGTGTCTCTCAGGACTTGTGAAGCTGGGCGTCCACTGTATAACAGGGCAGAAGGTGGCCATAAAGATTGTCAACAGAGAGAAACTCTCCGAATCAGTTCTAATGAAGGTACAGCACCTATGTTATCCATGTGTCTGTCTTCATATATCCATCCATCTATGGGCTGCATCTCGTGTCTGCCTGTGCTGTATAGGGTCCCGGCAGTTTGTGAAATAGTCACAAAAAATCATCTGTAGGATCCACGTACACGGACGCCTACTTTCAGATGTTTTCGTGAACCTTGGCACGGCTGTCACCCGTGTCTGCGCCACGTTTCTTTGACTAAATGAACCCTGCTGGAGTTGCAGAGAGGTTGTCGGGTTGGACAGGAGAATCCTGGGTTTGCATCAGTTCTGTGGATAGGTTTAGGTCGGGCTGGGTAATACTGCCCTGAAAAAGTATCACAGTGTGCCAAAGCTGTAACACAATAAATTTTATATATTTCAACATTTTTAATGTCATCGATAAGCACTTTATTAACACTCGGACTGGGCGACAAAATCATGTTTGGTACTATTTTTGATCAAACACCTTGATACCGATGTTGCGACAATCTTGTGGGGATGACCGTGACAAAATATGAACACAATGGGATTTCTGAGTAATAATCATCAGTCCTGTGGATGCAGTGACTAAGTGGGCTCCAGGTCAAGGCAACAAGAAGATTTTGGTTTGGTTGTTTTGATGGTTAGGAAAAGAAATTGTTGGTTTGTGAAACAGTCATGAAAATGAATCTACTAGAGCCCGCTGAAAACCTGCTGCTCAGCACAGATTATCTGGTAATGTGAAGATCCAGTCTCAAGCCTCTCAAACTGCTCACAAAAAGCTGGGTGATTACATCTGTACTGTCTGAGCTGGGCCACAATTACCAAATGAGAGAGCCATCCCGGACCAGCTGACGGTGCTGCAGAGCAACTACGAACATTGTAGCCCTCAAGGCTAATGTTAGTTAGCATGCAACTGTTGACAGAAACATAAAATCTCACCTCCAGATCTTGCTGAAGAATAAAAAAAACCCTGTGGACTGGTTCTCCCCTATCATCTAACCTTGTGCTTTTGTTTTGTTTTTTCATTGCAACGCGTAACTACAGTAAGTCGTTGCGCCAAGCCTATCTCCATTTTGTTTACGTCTGCTTCCCCATGAGACCATGTGAGAGGGATCACGTGAGGCGGTGCATTGCTCCCTCTGGTGTGATTACCTTATTTGTAGTGTGTGTTGGGCCATTCGTTTAAAACCGTGTAGTTCTCATCTCAAAATTGGATGGGACTGTATTTGTGAGCCCAGCTTGAGCCTGCAGAGCCATACTGCCGGTGCAGACGTTGTTGCGTGTTCACATTACACCAACCTGCCAAGTGTGAAGTAGATGGGGTGAACGCTTCTCGTGAATAACATGCGGACAGAAAGGATGCAGACTGAGGTTAGGGGAAGATCGTGATTTCTGTTACAGGTTAACACAAAAACAGTGAAGATACTGAATGTGTGCACGTTGACACCAATGATACATTTTTAACTTTTAATTTTGATTGTCAAGCATGGACAACTCATGCCCGTTGTGCACACATCCCATGAATTCAATTTCGTCACTTTTCTGCAAACTGCTCAAATCATAAGCTCACACTCTCCAGCCTGCAGAAATAGCAACAGAAATGGAGTCTATATTTTCGTCAAGAAAAGCCCATCTGTGTGTTGTAACTTGGAGCTGCCGAGTGTGTGGGCACTGCTTCTGTATACCGAACAATAGAGATGATTTCATTCTGCTAATTAAGCCCTCTGATGAAAGCTACTGCAGCTGAAACACACTGGACTAAAATGAAATTGAAATAGGTTTTTTTATGTTTGCCATTGCTAATGTGGCTGATTACGTGCAGCCTTGAGCAGTTTTTAATGCACGGCAGGGTGCACGGGGAACACTTCAGCGCAGAATGAAGTCTGGTGTGGTGTGTTGGTGTGATATGTTTTGGAACAAACAAGTATTTCTGTCAAACGCTGAAATGCAGATTTTGAAACTAGTCTATGGAAAATGACATAGCCTTGTTCTACAGTACATAAGATCAAGCAAACGTGACCAGATTACTTTCTTTAACCCGGATGACAAATACAAGACATCCCTTCATCCTCTACAAATGCCACTGGTCCCTATTCCTCCAGTTTAGACCGTATTGCTTTGGACAGCTGCCCATTGACTTCTCTGTGTGCTAACGGTCAGTAACAGCATTACGGGGCTGCTGTCTGCTAGCTTTAGCTGGGCACATTTAAATACAAGGAACCAAAGTCACTTTTTTTTATAGTGACACTCCAAACATGGCTTTTCACTTTTAGCTTCCTGCTCGAGGGCTCCACAACATGACTCAGAGGCAAAAACACAAGAAGTTTGTTTCTGGCAGTTGATGCCCATTTTCTATCCTCTCACGTACACTTAGTGTCCACATTATTGGGTTCAGTTCAATGCAATCCGAAACCACTGTGCTGAGAGAAAGCCTACGTTTAACATGCCGGTAGTGTGTTAACATTGATGTCATAGCGAGTTGTGCTGTTGGTTTTTTGGATATTCTGTCCCCTTCATGTAAGGAGGATAAAAAAAAAAAAATAGGAACACTTCTCAAAAGCATATAATGCAGTCAGCAATGTCAACAGAACCTGAACCTTAAAGACAAATTTTATTGATGGGCTGATGTATGGACTGCATGAGATTTCACAGTTGTACCTTATAAAGTGGCCACGAATGTTTTCATATCTTACTACAGATCTAGACAATCCCTTACTTTTACTATCAGATTGAATGTCTAATTAGTTGTTGGTAAAATAGCTACAAATGGATCGAATATGGCCTCAAATGAATAGAATATGGAAGGATTCATCTGCACTTTTAAGCATGTTTCAGACTATGTGGTTCAAAATCCAAAGACCTTGAAAGCCCTCAAAGGATAATGAGAATGAGAACATAAATGTACCATTCAATAATCAATCAATATTGTGCGTCATGTGTGAGACTGTTTACTAGGTCATTTAGACAATTGCTGGTGCTGAAATGAGATCGGATAAACTTCGTTCATTCACTTTACAGGAAAGAGTTGGACATTTTTTAAGTCCATCATAAGACAACATTGACATGGCCTTATGTAGTCACTGTGATCTTACCTCCTCTGCTAGGCATGAAGAGACCAAATCAGCACTGTAAACGATGAGGGACAAAATATATAGTCCACGTTAGACTAACCGCCCACCACTGTTCAGCAAGAGCACGCTGTCTGGTCAAACACTGAGATGGAGCGTAACATGCAAAAAGCTCCCACTGAGGAGAAATTATGGGTGTATGAGAATTGTATGAACTAAACTTGGTCAAATGTCGCTTTTCATTTATCAAACCCATATGATCTTAGTTCATGAGCAAACCTCATTCATCATGGTTAAGATATGGCCAGAATTTTACACTTATGTATTGTTTTGCAGAGATGTCTGAAGTTAGCATGCTAACCAGCTAGCTCCAGACCATCCTGTCTCGTTATACCACTTTGTACCCTAAGAGGCGACAGTCTGACAGATCAAGTAGTTCCAGCTGGGAGATAAATGAAAGTGGCAAGTACTACAAGCTAAGTCAACAGACTAAACTCAGAAATACATATCTTCTCGTCGACGGAGTCATAGTCCTGGTCAGAGCGGCTGTAAATCACCTCATGGGCGATACGTTGGCTGTGTTCAGTCCCCCGTCTGGTGTCCAGCTATATTCACAGGGACGTGACCTCTGTCATCGCGTTCTACCGACTCTTCGTCACACTTCCGTCCGGAAAACAGTGTGTGTCCCCGGCAGAGAGAGCCAGGCAGCTCCCACAGTTGACTGGCAGTGATTATGTGATTTGATTTTGAGCAAATACAATCACAAAAACACATGTTTTTGTCACCTTCCACTATTGTGTTGTGGAAAATACGCCACGACCCGGACAGCCCTCCCTACCGAGTCTTTGGTGAAAATCCCCCTGGAAAGGATCTCAGTCACAACAATATATCAGCATCCATACAATTATAAACAATTTTCTGAGGCAATTTTGAATTCACAGATGGGCAAACATAGATCTTAATGTTATGATGAGTACCGTCACACCTCTTTTGGTTCTGCAACGCTGGCTGGCGGTTTGGTTCAGTGTAAACAAACAAAGGCGGTGTAAAGGCCAAGGACGTAATGTTAAACTAGACACTGCCTTTAAGGCGGAGCCCCACTCCTTCTTATGAAACCTGCTGAGTGGCGGTTTAAAGCCAAAAAAGCTCAACTTCCGGGGTATGAAAATACACAAATCCAGATCAACACAAAAGATCAAATTTTTATTTTTTTTTAAATGTTATAAATAAAAGTGATTTGATCTTCTGTGTTGCACAGCCCATAGAACGTGCACTCTAAAAAACCTCCGCCAGCCAAGCCGGCTAAATTCCAATAGGTGTCCAGCTAATAAGATGATAATCGTGCAGGTCTCTTAGACATTCAAAGTCTTATTGGACCGAATAGCTCTAATTCTGATGGTGAGACATCGAAAAAAAATGTATCCAGCGTTTAACAGATGCTTCTTTTAAAATGTTAATTGTCAAGCTTATGGGAAAATGTCTGGCGCTCTTGCTGGGGGCTCGGTAAAGGCGTGCCTTTGTTGTGGCGCTTTTGCGAAATCTCTGTCTGGAAAGGGCTAGTGGTGACACTGCCCTCGTCAGTTTTGGAACTACCTTGAAGTTCTGTCTGTTTCTTCTCCACCTTCAAGCAACATAGATTTGGTTCTCTCAAATACAAAAGTGAAAAGATATAAGATTATCATTGCAAATGTCTCTTTTTTCCCTCTCACCTTTAGTACTATTAATCCATCTAGATTGTTTTGTGTTAGATGCTGGGATTCAAAGATGTCTGCCTTCTCGTGAATATAACAGAAGTAGATGGCACTCTGCTTGTGGTGCCTAATGCTAAACAAAATACTGTAATGAAATGAAATGATGACTCGGCTAGTCAAAATAATCCTCAGACAGCGTGGGATGTAAACATTAATAGTGTCCTCCTGGCCTTGGCGGTAACAATAGCTTCCCCAGTTAGCTGGGATGGTGAGGCGGTGGACACTGAAGAACTTACAAAAACATTTCACGCCGCCTCAGTCTGCGTCATATTTGACCTAACTCTGCCTTCATGTTTGCTTCCTCCATTCCGCCCTCTCTCTTCCCGCTGACATTTCAATCGCCATCATTTTTAACCACACTCTCTCTCTCCCTCTCTCGTAACCTTTCTCCACTTCTCTCCCTCGCCTTTGTCTACGCAGGTGGAGAGAGAAATAGCTATTCTTAAACTAATAGAGCACCCTCACGTTCTGAAGCTGCATGACGTCTATGAGAATAACAAATACCTGTGAGTATCTCTCTGTCTTTCTCCTGTCTGCAGACTTTTTTCTTTTCTTTTCTTAATCTTCTGCCTCTGGATCTCCGTCAGAGCAGAAACAACCTTGAATCTGAAAAGGAAAATAAGGTTATATGAGACAAAACTGAGATAAATCACCAGCATCTGTGACTGTGTTTGCGGGAGGGGGGGTTGTAAATCTTTTGCTTGTTAACTCCTTTTGCTCACCTGTTTGCATCTCTCTGACCTCTCTGCCCTTCTGTCCCACAGTTACCTGGTATTGGAGCATGTGTCGGGCGGAGAGCTATTTGACTACCTTGTGAAGAAGGGCAGGCTGACCCCCAAAGAGGCCAGGAAGTTCTTCAGGCAGATCATATCCGCCCTTGACTTCTGCCACAGTCACTCCATATGGTCTGTTAGGGGCTAATGACCTTATGAGGCCTGCCCTTTTGTGTGTGTGTGTGTGTGTGTGTGTGTGTGTGTGTGTGTGTGTGTGTGTGTGTGTGTGTTTGTGTGTGTATTGGTTCCGTTTCCAGTTTTGACTCCTGTCGTTGCTATGTTGACCTTTGTTGCATGTCACACCCTTCTCTCCCCTCGTCTCCTTCACTATCAGCTGTCCAGTAAATGCCAAATATATAGTCTTTTTTGAAAGAAAAAAAAATCTATATATAGAGGCGATAGAGAGCGACAGGGATGATGTAACCAGGAAGTTGGCAATTGCCGGAAATAAAAATCGCGGTCACATGAATTAATGCCACCACCACTAAGCTTACTATACTATGACTTTTCACAACCTGTCACATAATGATGTCAAATATAATATATCACAGACCTATATTAATAACATAAGAACATAATCAGCTTGTGACACAATAACAACCCTATGTCATACAAAATGTGACAGATGTTTAATTAAACTACATTAAGTCAGGTTTATGAGTTGGTATGAGAACAAGCCTTAATACAAGATTCATCTGAAAATCCTCTTTACTGTAATCGTGCAACCAAAACCAAATCCAACACAACAAATGTCTGTCTGAGCACTTTTGAAAAGCAGGGAACTTTCCAGATTTTTTTCCTTCTTTACTTCAGGTGAATCTTTACTTTCTTCCATCCTCTATGAGTTGATTTTGATTTTTTTTTTTTGCCAGTATTATCCAACGGCTTATGCGTACTTCACAACAAAGACCTTGTCCAACCACTCAAAAAGTTAAAAGCTGGTTAGTATGTACTATATACATTGTCTGGGATTGAACAGGTACCTTACATTATCTGAGGGGTTTCGTAAACTGCCATAAACTGAATTGTGATCAAGCCGACATCATTCACATGAGAGCTTCCACTAAGAGATGCAAAGTCCTGTAGATCTCGTTTTGGTATGAATGTTGACATGTCACTCAGAAGTCAACTAAGTGTACGTGTGTGTGTGTGTGTGTGTTCAGTCACAGAGACCTGAAGCCAGAGAATCTTCTCCTGGATGAGAAGAATAACATCAGGATAGCAGACTTTGGCATGGCTTCGCTACAAGTTGGGGACAGCCTCTTGGAAACTAGTTGTGGGTGAGTACTGAATCAAATGGGTTTAAGTAACTTGTTAGTATATGTCTGACTCACTTTGGTCACATGCCTTTTCAAATTTAATCTTAAATTGTGTTTATATTTATATTTCTTCTTTATTGTACAAAGGCGATATGCATGTTTCTGTTGGTTGTTATACAGGAAGTTTGGCTTCCTTACAACTCTATCAGAGAGTGATCAGCTTAATCCTCCACTGTGCAAGCTGGCCTCAAATGAACAGTTCAGTGCATCTTCCTAGTGATATCGGTTATGACTTTCAGATTTAAACAGTTTGGTGATGTACACAAAGTGTGCGGAGCGTTAGGAACATCCATTTGACGCTCCATTGTGTTTCGTTTTACATAATAGATGGCTTTGTTCATCAAAAGCTTAAACATTTTTAAACCGCCTGCCCATCCGCCGTCAGGAGGAACGTGGATTTAACAGATAAATTTAGTATGGGATTGTAGCTTTCACCTGGATTCACCTATTCAGCCTATTCAATGATAAAAGAGCAAGTGTCGTCAGGTTTTTGTATGTCTTCGTCCAGTTCAATCATTTAATAATTTCCTTTCTTCCCTATTTATAGATCCCCTCACTATGCTTGCCCAGAGGTCATAAGGGTAAGTTACTTCCCCTTGTGTGTGTGTGTGTGTGTGTGTGTGCGTGTGTGCGTGTGTGTTTGTGTGTGTGTGTGTGTGTGTCTCTAATGCTACCCTGTCCCTACATCGGTGTTTCAGGGGGAGAAGTACGATGGTCGCAGGGCAGATGTCTGGAGTTGTGGAGTTATCCTCTTTGCTCTTCTTGTGGTAAGATGATCCATTTTACATCATTTCTTTCTCCTTTTTCCAGCATTAATTTGCCCTGTCACCATTTTTTTAACAGCTTGTGGTCTGCTAGCACTTAGTAGGATGCAGGAGCATGTGGGTGACACAGGTGGCGGCATTTAAAATCCAGGAAGAAAAAGACCACCAAAAAGAACCTTTGTGAAGCCCTGAATATGGATACAATTTGTTGTGAGACAGAGCTGTATTTGTCTATTAGAAACTTGCACAGGACACTTTTAAAGGAATAGTTCATTAAAGCTAACAGCATGCATCTACAAGCCATTCTAAATGTCTTTTTGCTCAATCTCTAAATTTAAATCATAACCTTAAAAATGTATATTGTCATTTTTGCCTTTAGTTGTTGTACAGGTTAAACAAACAATGCAGAGTTATAATTATTTAGCTTTAGAGGTGCTGGTTGGTTGATTTTGCTCATTTGTCATCTGTTCTCTAATCCCTCTCCATCTTTTTCCATACCTTCCCAGGGTGCCTTGCCCTTTGACCATGATAACCTGCGGCAGCTTCTAGAGAAAGTGAAGAGCGGGGTATTCCACATGCCCCACTTTATACCTCCTGACTGCCAAGCGTTGCTCAAAGGAATGATAGAAGTCAACGCTGACAAGAGACTCACGGTGAGGTGCTAGGGACCATGGGGCTGATTAGCAAGAGGGAAAGGACACAAAGTCAGTGGCATTGTTCTTTTTGCAGCCATATGCTTTTTGGATTTGAAGAACAAGGGTTTACTCTGGACACGTGTTTTTTGTTCCATCCCTTAACGAAAATATGAAATCTCTTTTGAAGCAGATGAGACACACGTTTACTCCAAATACCATAGTGTCTGTCCACTGCAGAGCATTGTTGAGATGGAGCATTTTGTATCTCTGCCAGTGCCCTCTGTGATGATATGTATCAAAATCAATGTCTGCCAAAAAATGTTTCACCCAATGTCAGTCACTTGGAGGAAAGAGTTGGAAGACTGGACACTATAAACATGACTAAGCAAATCAATAAGTAAACTCAAACAAAATGTCCTGACTGTATATTTCTCCCTGCACACATCTCAGAGGAAGGACCAGGAAGCTCAGCCAGCATATCCATAATGTGGCTCTAATAGACCTAACTGACCATTTTCTAAACCCCTGAACAACTATTGTCCATTCATAGCTTAGCAAATAGCAGGCCTGATGAGCTTTGGATCTCTCCACATGGTGAACAAATGTGCAAGCGGCTGTAGTAAGCCTTTCCAAAACCATTCAAACAAAATCCTAACTTCAAGTAATGGATTAAACAGTGGGTTCATCCGCTATAACTTAGCTGCAAAGGTCGGCATCCCGCTAACTAGCTAACCACTTACAGTAGTAACTGAGTGCTTTTAAGAAAGCTAGCACATCAGCTGTGTAGTATTTATTCACTGTGTGGAAGCTGCTCTGTCCTGCAATGCATGGGATTTAAAGAGTGATTTTAGTGTTATTAGCAGCCACCGTATGGGACACAGGGGCTATTCAGTTGGTTGCACTTTACAACTTCCCCTATAGAGGGCTCTTAATCCTACCCACTGGACAGAAATGATTGAACTTGACAAGATATAGCAATGGCAGCGACGGAAGGCTCAGCAAATGGTCAGTTGTCGCCGCTCCCCAACTGTGTTCCAAATTGCATACTTTCTCTTTACTAACCTACGGTGCTTCACTCACAAAGTAAGTACTGTTGCGAGCAGTATTCATAGAATAAGGGTAGACTACTTCGTCATGACAGCACCTTGAAATTTGACCCTCATGCTCATGTATCAGTGGCAATGCGTTGTGCGAAGTTTGAAGGAAAACATTTTTTTGATGCAGTTTAGAATGTCGTCTGTCCGTCCTCTCTTGGCGACTGAGTCGTTCTGACATCGTGGGTC
Source organism: Diplodus sargus (assembly GCA_903131615.1). NCBI lineage: Eukaryota > Metazoa > Chordata > Actinopteri > Spariformes > Sparidae > Diplodus > Diplodus sargus. The sequence continues at coordinate 3,035,446 of CAEMYA010000193.1, read as the reverse complement.
AGAATAGCCAGAACAGCATGCTGGCTTGTATGCTGCGATGGGACCGGCTGCAGTAGGACGTCTTGTTATTTTTGTCATACATTTGACCTACTATTTACTTGGATGCCCTAACCCTTTTCTGGCATGTGAAACAGTACGGTGGTATAGGTATTGGACCGACGGGACGCAGCTCCATCACATCAGCACTCAAAGTATGAGGCGGGCTTTCAGGAGAGAGGAAGGAAAAGACAGAAAAGAAAAGACCCAGCCCTAGGCTTTGCTTCTAGATGTGACAGAAATTGTCTCTGACACAAGACCTTACACTGCCATGAGGGAGATGACGAAGGTGGAAAGAACAGAGCAGAGAGTTGGGCCTCAGGTATCGCTGAAAGGCAGTAGCAGAGTCAGCCATGACGGGGCTGACCTGAGTCCTTATTATGTACTCAAAGGCATTTTATTTGGAGACAAGACAAAAGGTAGGACTAAAGAGAGGCCTACAGTGTGTATGTGCATCTATTTAGAGAAATGAATGTATCAAGTGGCATCATCAGTGTTAAGAAGTATGGAGGCATTGAGGTTGAAAAAGGAGAGGACTTTTCTTCCTTATTACCTAAATGCCAGGTTTCCCTCCCAAAAGAAAAGCAAGGCTTGGAAAGAATGTGGCAGTTCAGAGGAAGATAGAGACGAGAGGGTGAGTCAATGAATAAATGAATGACTGAGTGAATGGACTGGAAGAGGAAATTCCACTGCACTCAGGTCAGACAGAAATGAGGAAGCTGGAGGGAGACAGGGACAACCGTGACGATGTGGTTTGCTACGTGTTGTAAAATTAAGACCGAGAGAAAGAATATGTCTGGTCAGTTAGTCATTCTGCTACAACAGAGCAGATTTAATCAAAGCTGTGGCTTCGTCTGATGAGCTGTTGATTAATGGAGCCTGAAACCAGGTCAGACTGTCTCTCTCATTCTGTCCGTCTGCTTGTTGCCTCCATGGCAACCACCCACCAAGCAGGGAGACAAATCTCAATCCAGTTCTAAAGTAGCTGTAGCTAGAAAGGACAGCATTCAGAAATGAACCCTTTGCCATGTTCATCCTATTCAAGTCTGCTCTGTGCTGCATAAGGCAGATACTGCATGCAGCTGCTTGCTAGTTTTTTCACTGCAGATGTAGAAATACAGCGTTCACAGCGGGCCCACTTTGGACTTTTTACATTCTTGCAGAACTGCAGCTGCTCCATTATTCCAGCCCCAAGAGATACCGTGCAGTATTGATGAGAAGACTACCACTGTATGCAGTCCTAATGCAGGGATGGGACTTCTATACAGCGCATAATATGCTGGAGTATTTGGATCTGGACTGCAGGGAGACTTACTTCTGTTGTGAAAAAAGAAGCAGAATCCATTCAGTAATTGTTGAGATATTTGATGCTGCCAGCATGGCTCAGGACTATATCAGGGCGCAGGTGACATGGTTTAACTGAAACTGCTGTTTTGGTGTTGTTCCTGCAACATTATATTTGATGTTTGATGCTGACCATCATTGAATCAGAGCAAAAAGTGCACAAGTGGAGGGAGCGATTGTGACTGAGTGGTTGATCATGTTTGGAACAAATTGTTAAACTTTTGGTTTATTATATTTAGATTTAGATTAAGTCCACTAATGATTTTCTGTTGTCTGTTGCAGTGTGGTTAGGTTTGAGGACTAAAATACGTGGTTAGGTTTTTAGGTATTTCAGCATAAACTAAACGACTTGGTTCGGTTTAGGACATACTAGTGCAGTACCCGTTAGGAAATATGTGTTCCTATAGAAAAGTGAGAGGTTAAGAAGCATTTTCACTGATGGCCAAATGAGGCTGTTTGAAGGTGGAACGTCTGGGATATTTAGGTTTGTTATGAAATCCGATATTCCAGGGTATAATTGTTCGTTTTTGACTATTTTTAATTTTGCCATTATATTTCACCTTAAAAACTATTTACTTGGTGTGATTATTTTCAGCACAACCTCACATGTGTGACTGTACAGTTATTTTTTCATTTTGACATATTGTATTAACATAATAGACATAAAATCACAAAAAAACATAAAATCTGAGTAGAAAAAGTTATTTTTTACTGTGAAAACCACAAATATGTTTAACAAACCATTTTTTATTACTTATAATGCAAATATAAATTGTTGTTTGCTGAAT
>CAEMYA010000193.1:2993411-3028544 GCA_903131615.1 Diplodus sargus | reverse complement strand
CTGGACAGCAACCAGCAGAGACTCAGTTGTACAGATTAAACAGATTCAATACTTTTGAATTCGCTAGCTTTGTGAGACAATTACCTTTTAGCAGAGTCAGAAACTGCTACTTCCTAGTCCCAGTCTTAATGCTAAACTTGCAGGCTGCTAGCTAAAGCTTTGCATTTACCGTAGAAAAACAAGAGTGCTATCGATCTTATAATCTAATGCTTGGCAAAAAAAGCACACTTTCCATAATGTCAAATTATGCCTCAGGCACCCATTGAAATAAAAATATTTTCTAAAAGGTGTATACATAAAAAATATAAGAAAAACACATGTAGACTTACATTTATTTTTTTTTTGCATTTTTTATGGAACATTGATAACACACACATATCTATATACCAATACAACATAAATAACAAATATAATGATATTTATATATATAACACAAATAACTAATATAACATGTATCAAAGTAAACTCTAGTCCATCATTTTGGATGTCCGTGGAAGTGACCATTTATAGTTCCTTGCCTGATAAAGGGTTAACAGTAAGTACATAACTACATTTTTTTTTCTGCAGACACAAGCACACCCTACCCAGACCATAGTCTCTTTTTATAGATACAGTAGGACACATTGATTGCAAAATATAATAGATAGCACTTCTGCCATCTGTTTTAGGCAAGGCTTCCATTCTGTCTGCATATACAGTAGAAAGCAAACATCAAATACTGGAATTATTGTTAGTTTAGACTTTATCTGTGATATTTGCCATACCCTTGTTATATTATACATGCATTTGAAAGACAAGGCTGATTAAATTTTTATTATTGTCAAGAAATCCCCTCGGAAAGACCAAAACAAACAATAAATTGAGTCATCTAACTATTTTCTGTGCAGCCAACAAGTGATATCACTTCTTCCTCTGTGCCACTGGGTTCCATTTTTGTCCAGAAACTATTAAAGGAGACAAATTGTGCTAATTTTCAGGTTCATAACTGTATTAATAGAAAACTACTAGAATACTTTTTTTCTCACACTGTCTAGTGTAGCAGCACTGTAATCCCCCTCTTATAGCTTCACTTCTACCATGAATCTAGACAGAGATCATGCAAATGGAACATCGTGACATAGTGCGGTGTGAAATAGTCACACAATTGAAGGCAGGACTACTGACGAGGCATTTCAGGCACCTCAGGAGCAGTGTTTCCCATGGAGGGAGGAGCTTCTGTTGGCGTGAACTTTGACGATTTTAACTTTTAAGAACTTTTTAGATGCAAAAGAACCTATAAAAAACAAAAAAATCATAATAAGTCTCCTCGACACAAGTCAGTGAGCCAAACTGTTTTACTGGGTAAATGAACCACACTGCAGTAAATGCTACTTATGTGTATTCATCCACAGCTGAAAATAGTCCCTGATACATAAATCAGAGAGATTATCTCTTTCTGAAATATTGAACTTGGTCTTCTTTGTACTTAACTATGAAAAAATTCAAGCCTTATCCTTTCATTTGCAATATTTTTATATTTATGGTCCCTGAAGGCAACATATTGTAATGATTGTTGCACTAGCAATCAGTCAGTCAGTCTTTGTCAGCTCTCTGCAGTGCTGTAGATGAAAAGTAGTTTTAGATGTCAAATGAATCAGAAAGCTGCCACATCTGTCTTTCCAATCTTTTCCTATTGAACACACAGTATATATAGTCTACAATATCTGCTTCTACTTCAATAAATAAATATCAGTTTTGGCCATCAAAAGCACAAAACCAAATTTCCTGTTAGGTTGTTTTTTTCTGTGATAACTGTTGTCACTGCTGGCTTTCCCTTGCCATCATATTGTCACATTCAGTCATACATGTTCCCATTTCATAGACACATCATGCTTCCTCATAGATAAGTCTATGTGCACATGCAAACATGGACAAAAAAGGACTACACACACAATTATACCCCAGAGTAGAGATCATCAAATCCATCATCCATTTGGTGATTCTGATCACGACTTATTGAAGAATCGTTTCCAGAACCATAATTCATGACCATTGCCTTCTCTCATCTGTTCATCCCTCTGTCCCTCCTTCTCCCCATCTCTCTCTGTCTGCCCATCAGAGCCCGGTCTTCACTTTCAGCCAATCAGAAGTCACTTCCACCTCTGCTTCATCCTCCAAAGACCCAAAACCAGGAAGTGCCACCACCTCTCGTCCTACCCGCCCAGCGCCTGACCCAAAAACCCAAACACTGCCCTCAAAGGGCCCCACTGACCGGCCCCAGCTCCACTCCATGAAGTCCCTCCCACTCCAGACTCCACGCTCCCCTTCTCCATCCCCCTCCCCACTCCTGTCCCCCATTCCACGCTTCTTCAACTTCCCTTCACCATCTGTATTCAGGTCCAGAAATGTCCACTCGTCCTCTAACTCCTCTGCCACCCCTCCTCCTGTGTCACAGGTCACGCCACAGGGCTCGCCGCTGCCCACCCCGCTGGGCACACCTGTGCACCAAATCCAACACCCTTCCTCCACCACCCCTCCCTCCTCTTCCTCCTCATCTTCTTCTTCCAGAGCGGACGGAGCCGGCGGGGCCTCGCTGTCGTTGACCCCCCCCTCTAGTCCGGGAGGCAGTGGCGGTCTGGCCGCCTCAAGCTCCGCCCACTGGAGAACAAGGCTCAACTCATTCAAAAACAACCTTCTGGGCTCGCCACGCTTCCATCGGCGCAAACTACAAGGTGAGTGAAGCTGAAGAATTTAAACAGACAAGTGAATGATAATTTGTGAATCCTCTCCACTGATTATTTAAGATAGTACATCCTGAAAACATGTTTTCTAAACAATCTCCTACTCTTGATTTGCATCAAAGATAGGCTCTACTATTACCAAGACACTTATGTGTGCCTCAGCCTCAGCCTGCAGCCTGCGGCTGTGTTGAGTAATGTCTGATTCTGTGATAATGTGTAATTAGAACAATCAAATTAGGGCCTGTCATCAAGATTCACTGCCCTATTCCATTTTCTTTCTTTCTCTCTCTCTCTCTCTCTCTCTCTCTCCCTCTCTCTCTCCCTCTCTCTCTCTCTCTCTCCTTCTCCGACTCTCTCTCTGTCTTTTTTTAGTCCCTACATCAGAGGACATGTCCAGTTTGACTCCAGAGTCAAGTCCAGAGTAAGTCCACACATGCCTCAGCTTGTCTTTCTCTATTTTCTGTCTGAGTGCAACCCAGTCAAAAAATACTATAAACAGGTCATATAATGGTTGTGGGGTTTTTGCCTTTCCTTAATTGTGTTATGTAGCATTTTTTTTAAAGCATATACAGCTGTACCACAGCCATGGTTACCAGATGTAGCGGCGTTATTTTGGATCACACTACCTTGCTAGGCATTGACCGCCCTACTCTGCTTCTAAATGGAGAGTAAAACCAAGCTGAAACTGAGAGGCATTTTCCATTATCAGGTGTTCAAAAATACAACAACAAATCAGTGCGAATGTTGCTGTTTATCAATGATGTGTAAATAACATACTGTAACATTGTTTGGTAGAACAGCTTGTTTTCCCGGACAACAACAGGCAAGATAAATAAAAATGTGACTTCAAATGAAATGACTGAATATGAAATGAAATGACTTGATAAGCAGTTTTCAGAAAGTGTAAATTCTGTCCTTTATCTGATGTTGATCTAAGGCTTACTATTCTCTACCAGAACGGTCAAGTTGTATTTCTGTACCAAAGGAGTACCACACTTACTTATATACATCTTTGTCCGTTTTCTAAAACATCAATGGTGAATAGCATCAGTGCACTGACATTTGCATTTACTGATCACTCAACAGCTGATCAACTGATCACCAGTAGTGCAGTGTGTGGACATTATAAACTGGTACTCTCAATACTAATTTTCTGTAATCCAGTTGGCTGCAGTTCATTCCCTCACCCCAGCCTCCTGGATGATTTTATATTTGTGTATGTGTTTATTAAGGGGGTGTTAGATCTCCAATGCAGCAGAATTCTGTTGCTGCTTGTTTTGTTTTTTTATACCAAATTTAACAAAGTGACCAAAATGCTATAAATAGCCCATTCCTCGATGAGACCGTCTATGACTGAACGCTGTGTCAGTCATTAGTGGCCAGTTAAAAATAACACATCAAATATGTCTCACACCAAATATTTTGCATCATTCATTTGTTCTCGACTGAAAAGCTTGAATGGAACTAATCCGTCTCATATTCTATTTGCAGACTTGCTAAGAGGTCCTGGTTCGGTAACTTCATCAGCCTGGAGAAAGAGGAGCAGATCTTTGTCATGATTCGAGACAAGCCGCTAAGCTCTATCAAGGCTGACATCGTCCATGCCTTTCTCTCTGTGAGTACAATCTAGAGCATAGATGAGTCTCCATAACTTACAGCAATAATGTATGATACTATTTGTGGTGATAAAGACACATATTTAAGATATTATCTCTTTTACTGAGCGTCAACCTTTTCGTTTGCCTCTCCAGATCCCATCCCTCAGCCACAGTGTGGTGTCTCAGAACAGTTTCCGGGCAGAGTACAAGTCCTCCGGTGGCCCCTCTGTCTTCCAGAAGCCTGTCAAGTTCCAAGTATTATACATATATTTTTTGTTTGTTTGTTTGTTTGTTTACCTTTACAGTCGTTAGAGACCCAAAGCTTAATATTTGGAAATGCATGTTGGCATCTCAGTGCCCTTTGTGAAGGATTGTGTTTGTAATGTAATGTTATTACCTGATACATGATGAATCAATAGCACAGATGCACAATTTACATTTAATGCTGGCATACAATGTAGAGAAAAATGCAGGAAAAAAATGCAATTTGCAATTAGTGTATGTATTTTTGGTAAATATATACAGTAAATTTGAAGTATTATGTTTGTACATATTTTACATTAAATATCTAGAGCTGTAAATCCCTAACCCTAACCCTAATGGTAAATGCACAGATTATCTGATTAAAGCCTCTATGTATAGAATTTGAAAATGTCCACCTTTGGAGCCCCACAACCCCACAACCCAACAGGTCCAACTGGGGGGCACCAAGATGAATGGATGTAAAAAAAAATATGCACCACTCTTAAAATAAATAGCGACAATGTTTGTTTGTGAGAAAACCCTATTAATTCAGTGATCTTGCTTGTGAACTCGAGGATGTGTGGTCTTTTGCTCCCATAGGTGGACATTGCTTTCAGTGAAGGAGACAGGGAGCGAGAGAGGGAGCGAGCAGAGAGGGAAGGAAGAAGAGAGATGGGCATCTACAGCGTCACCTTCACTCTCATAACAGGTGTGAATGTGTTATTGGCTGTTGGACATGTGATGTACATGCATACAGTATGTATCCAAAAAGTTAGTAATGCGATTTAAGTTTTGAAAATTGGGCTGTTCAACAAAAGGGAAGGTTAAAATGCCCTATTGTGATAAACATTTTGTGCTCATTTACTGTACAGACCTCACAAATGATACTGGTGTTATAAGCTTATGGAGTCCTGCAGAAGCTTTTATGGCTAGGACCTTTGGGCTTGGATTCTGAGTTTGTGGTATGCCTTCAATAACCCATTCAAAAAAGTTGTGGTCACACTAAAAGGTGTTGAACCATGTAGGTTCTTTGCTGTAGATTTAGTCAATATCCCCACATGGACTTTTATTCAAAAAAGATACCAGAATATTAAGAATATGAGGCTCAAAGTATGGATTCTTTAAATGTCTTTAAAGACACGGTTAGCAACTTGCTGGTGAAAGCTAAAAGACACACATTCCTCTCATGTGACAGATACAGAGCTAAAGTGAATATTGGACTTATGTTTGGAAGTTGCAAATTAACGCTAAGGTCTCTTCCTGTCCCTGTCTGCTGGTTATTGGCAAATTATAGGTAACTGTTTGCCAGAAAGTTTGCACCAACTTTAATGGTAATAGTATGTGTCCTGTTTACAACCTGTTTCTACTGCCCCCAAGTGGCCAAGGTATTTTCAATCTATATCTTTGAGGCTACTCTTTTTTTAGTGCATAAAGTAGAGTTTCAAGTGTCACCGTGTTAGACTTTATAATATTGCTCTCTGAGGCAGAGCGACCTGGAATGACTGATGAGTCGATCCTCCTTCCTCTCAGGTCCCAGTCGCAGATTCAAAAGAGTAGTGGAAACAATTCAGGCACAGCTCCTGAGTACTCATGATCAGCCTTCTGTGCAGGCACTGGCTGGTAAGTATCACACACGTGCACACAACACATGTAATCATGTTTTTATCCTTTCTGGGGACACTACACAGCCTTGCGTTCATTCATGAAGACTTATCATAACCATAACCACTACCTGCCTGCCCCCTAATAAAACCAAGTCTTTTTACTAGATTTTAATTATTTATGTCATGGGGACTTCTTCTTTCTGGGCAAATTTTTTCTCCCCATAAGGAAGGTTCCCACAATGTCACATGTTAACTATGTCCCCACATTGTGAGTTTGATACGTCTGCATGCACACCTGTTAGTTCAGTTATTTGTTTCACGTCTTTTCTCTCTGATTTTACCCCTGGCCCCTCAGATGAGAAGAACGGTCAGCTTTCCCGACAGCCAAGCACGCCTTCGCGTCAGAATTCCCGGCGTTCCGAAAGCGGATCCGAGCGGGAGCGGGGAGAGAAGGAGCGTGCAGCAGATGGAGGGAGCAGTAGTGGCAGCAGCAGCGGGACCGTCTTACAGCGGCGCGGGTCAGGGAAAGACAAGACCAGACTCCTCTCGTCGTCCAACGGGACGCAGTCTCATCCCTGAAAAGAATGTTGTGGAAGAGAGGCGAGGGTCATCCGCCTGGCCATTTTCTCTTCCTTCCCTCAGTCCTTCCCACATTCGATTCCATTTCCTTACTTCCTGCCTTGCTTCCTACCATTACTCCAAAGCAATGGAATATCTGAGGGGAAGTATTTTGTTGAAGCTGATCTTGGGATATGACGGAGAACTCCCCACAAAAGCTGGTTTCAGCAGAAATGTATACTGGAGGAGGAGGCAGGTTGAGCTGATCTCTAGTCAGCCTTCAAGGGCAGCTTCACCCCAGAGGGACGAATTCAAAGACAGGCTGTCCAAAAAGTCCCACCTTACCAGAGAAATACAGGAAAAGTTCACAGACAGGGAGACACGCAGTTCACCTGCTCCGATGAATCAAGAAAGCACATGCCCTTCCCAACAACCAATCACATACAAGGCAAGTCTCAAATCCAACAGGAAATCCGTCAGTCGAAATGGAAGACACTAGCCACCAACAGAGCCCCTTCAGTCATTCTCTTTTATCATTTTCCGACCAGCCAACTGTCACCTGGATCGTCAAGTCTCTTCAACACCACCTGATGAAACATGAAGAGCCACATGACAGAAGGCATGCTCTCCTCTCCTCCCTTCACTTCAAAAAGAAGAACAACTGTGTAATCTTGAGCAAAGTGACAAAATGAGGTTGTCTTTTGAGGAAAGAGTAAGAATTTCAGGAGGAGTCTAGATTTGATTGTTAAAGTGGATATAATTTCTTAATAACTAGCAAACTTAATGCTGTATTTAACAACCAAGCAGTCTTGAGAGCAGAGGGAAAAACACATCGAAATGGTGGAGAATAGATCTGACATGGTCTACGTAATATAGCCCCAGGTGAACATCAAAACATGACAGACAAGACACAACTTTTCCCTTAGTGTATGAGCAGCATTAAGTCCCGCAATTATTTCTGAACTACACTGATAAAGCTATGATACCGTAATTGCCTTTAACGGAGGAGAAAAAGTGGATAGCAAATTACATTTAGCCACATTTTGAGGAGACCAGTCACAACACAGGTAGAATGTCTCACAAGTGTAAACTCCCACTGGAAGAGAGGGGGATGAGTAGATAGAGACAAGACGAAGGATAGCTAGCAACAGGTATCTATTTGGTAGCAAAGGAAGGACAAAAGAAAAACTAGTAGCCAAAAACATAAACTCACTTAAACATGACAATGACAGTCAGTTGTGTTAAATGATAGGTAGTCTATTTCAGTGCAACATATACAGTATGTTCATTTAAAGTTATTGTTTGCTGTAGTTTTTACTCTTTTACATAATGGCTGTGAATCAATCCCTTCCGAGTGTTGCCCCACTGCGAAAGCCATAATTGGTGCGTGTGTTTAGCCGAAGCCAATCCAAGGCTTCAGCAGTCTGAGTAAGCCTAGCATGATTCACAGGATGTAGACTGGTGGTGTTAGCTGGCCATTGGACGCCTAGTTCAGGACAATAATGGCCTGCTTTTGTCAACCATTTTGTCTAAAATTCTTGATTTCCTTGTTGTGTTTCTTCGTACTTGTTTTTAAAGTATCACACTTTTTCTTATTTGTTTGTAAGGCCGTCTGTTTACAGCTGTATTCAGACCAAAGCTGTGAGTGCGGCAGTACGCTGTAGGGTTGTGCGGCGGTGTGATAGTGTCACTCCATGGCCCGTCTGTGTGACGTGGTGTGAACTTTAACCACCCCCTCTGATCAGATCGCTGAAAGCAGAAGCTGCCATTTAGTAATGCTACCAGCATTCTGGTCCTACTTGTGATCGTTTGTCCACATGGAAGGATTACATACTAAACAACCAGGGTGTGAAGCATATCCTTATGGCATGTTTTAAACTGACCAGGGATCTGAAAGATAGTGCTACACAGAAAATTGTCGTTTGTGTCCCCTTGTAGCAGTTAGCCATGCTAAATAGCACACCTGCTACTGATCCGTTCTACTCTACCTATAAGTTGTGCCAGAGTTGGTTCAGCATGCCAGTCCTACAGTGATCTTTGGCATCCACAGTACGTTTTACGTTTTAAACTGGTGCACCTTGCCAAACTGACGGAATACACATGATACACTATACGTCACTGTGGTTTCAGTCCTTCATGCTGCTGGTCTGATCGGTCTGAAAATGCATAACCCTCATTAAAATGAATGGAAGACCCGAGTTTTTGCTGACAGATTTGGTCTGAATACAGCCTAATGATTGCCTACATATGATTGCCAGGACAAAGATAGGGCCTACCAAATTAGTTTGGCTAGCTCAGACTGCTAAGTCATTAGCTTCAGCTAAACTTTAAGAATGCATTTTGGTGGTTTTTGTATTTTGTCATCTCTCTTTTATTAGAGCCACTTCACTTTAGGCAGGGATCACTTCACAGTCAGTGTGGACAGGAGGAATGACAACACTGACCAATAACTCCTCTAATGTAGGTCTACACATGGGCATGTCAATTTTGTTTAAAGGAAAAAAGTCCAAATCTATCCTCACTGAGAAGAGGATTAAATCCCATGATGTGACAGTAGCTGGAGATGGGTGATGATGGAAATGTGGAACTAAAATGAAGCGGCTGGACAGGACAACCAAGTGTTGAAGCTTTTTAGACCCACAATTACGCAATTGAAACCCTTCCTATGTTCCTTTGACAACAGATGCATAATGATGCAGGGTGGCTCAAAGCCCCAACAAAAGCCTCAGTTCTTTCCGCCCGTCTGAAGGAGAAATGGAGGGAGGACAGAGAAAGGCAGGTGGACATGAACAAATAATGTACTTTACACAAGAATGAAAACTAAAAAGAAGGAAGACAGGACTCGGGTGTGTCTTTTGTCATAAAAATGCACACGTACTGCCTGGAGGGGGGAAAGGAAAACTGAAGCCACACATAAAGAATGAACCATTGCTTGTTTTATTGTTCTGTTCATTTTTTCTGCTCTTTTTTTTCTCAATGTTTACATGTTTGACACCAACAAATTAGAAGGCGGCACTAACAATGTGAATGTCAAAAACTTTTTTGAAATGATCGCAAGAGTGGTAACATATTTTTGTTCCATATGTTTATTGAAAAATGTATTTATTTATTAATCTATTTATTCATTTATTTATTCATGTATTTATTTGCCATGTATTTGTTTGGTGTGATTTTATTTAATGAAAAGCCGGAGATGGGTGAAGACAGGGAAATGTTACTTTCAGGATGTCTGACACTGCAGAGCAAACCAGCTTTCCCTGACAGAAACTGAAAAACAACTCCTCTCCTTTTTCTTAAACATTAAGAAAACCGATGCTGCAAAAATACCTCCCATCATTATATTGTGTTTGTAGCTGCTGGAATCTCTCACAATTAGTGTGCTTGACACTGAAAACACACACACACACACACACACACATACACTCCCAGACACACGGACCTGCTATCCCTCTGGCTTTGGGGATCCCTTCACTTGGAAGTCTTGGACAAATTGAAAATGTGTCCAAGACTTTGGTTTACAAAGAATACCGGCATGAATGACATCTCCACTAGCCTCAGCTACAATCTTATGTTTGGAGCTAACTAGCACATGTTAGCATGCTTACAGATTAAACTAAGAAGGTGAAGATGCCAAACACACCTGTTAAACTTCAGAATGTTTAAATTGGCTCTGATTACTGAATAATTCATTAACTGTTAGAACACAAAGATTTGTTTTCTTGTCATATTCATTCCCTTTGAAACACTCCTGTGTTTATTTGTGCAAACCATCACTCTGAAACCGTTATACGTTCCAAATTGCATTTTTTTTTTTTTGCATCTGCCGCTTTCTGTATTTTTATTAGTCTCTTACACATTCCTTGAAATGTGGTCAGCAATCTAGAATTTTTTCCACAAGAATAGCATCCATGTGCAAACTGAACCTTTTCATAATATCTTATCTGACAAGCCACAAGGGAGGTTTCGTCATTGTCTCAGAATAGTCACAGGAAGCTTTGGGGAAACTATTTGCCAGTTCTTGACAGCGGACTCGAAAGTGGCGCTAAATGGAGATACGCAAGAAAGATAATTATTTTCACTGGTTTAACATTAGATTTGAATGTGTTTTCCCCGTCTCATCAGTGACCAGGCTTTCTTTTCTCATCATTGCTGCTCAAAGTGGGCCCCCAAAGTGGAATCTAGCACAGGGGTGAAACATGTAAGAGGTCAAAGGCTAGAGGGGTTTTCAGTTACACACTCACACACATGAAAGAGAGGGTTACGTCATAGTCTTCTTCTTTTTTTTTTTTTTTAAACACAAGGTCAGAGTCAAGTTCACCTTGCATTCATTTCTAGGAAGAAAGACGCAAGTTCAAGGGTAGAAATCGGAAGAGCGAAGACAGGAGGGAAGGCTGCTCCAGATTGTGCTGCACTCTGAGCAAACTCTGCATCAAAATCTATTCAAACACACAACGGGACCCTCGGCACGTTAGCCGCTGAGAGGCTCCCGCGCTCGCGAAACTCCCCTATTGAAAGTAATCTCACCCCTCCCTCCTTCCCTCCCTCATTCCTCCTTCATCACCCCCCCATCCCCATTCACCCATCCACTTTACATTTTCTACTCCCCCCATTCATCCTCTTTGTATCTCTTGAAACCTGCTCCACGCCCGTCCTAGCCCAAACTGCATATAATGTCCCGCCCCATATAATCACCCCCTCCTCCCCTGCCCTTGTATACATTTTATACACTGTATACTTCAACGCAGATGCTGTATACATTTGTATACACTGTATGCCTATCTCTGTCTCCATTGTATGCAATCCATATCTATGTAGCATTCACTATCTTTTATCGACACTGTAGTCACCGTACAACTCTTCCACTCATCATTATTGCTCATTCTTCTTCCGCAGTAAGAATTGTACGACTATAATCTCTTGTCTCACTCCCATATTCACCTCCATTCCCACCCTACTCTGCCACGCCACACCCATGATCGCCCCCCCACCATCTTGTAGAACCTCCAATCCACACAGTAGAAAAAGTTTTTGTTTTTTGTTTTTTTCACTCTGGAGGAATTTGTGAAGTCAGAGAAAAACTCGCGAGGAGGAGGTGTGTGGGGGAGGGTGGGTCGAGAAAACTTCTAAAATGATTCATGATGATGATGATAATGACAACGATGAAGAGAAATGTCTGTAGTATAATTACAAAAAAGGAAAAGTGCACTATTATGACAATGATTATTATTGCCTGTGAGAAATACTGACCAATAAACAACAATGGAAATATCTGTGGGTTTTGTGTTCTCTTTTAATGGTACGTAAAAATGTTAAGTCACTTTCCTCCTTTTGAATGGTGACAAACTCCACCATTGAAGTTCTTCTGGTTCACAAAAGGACTTTAAGCGCAGAGACATAGCTTCCGTTGAGGACTTTGGGGCTTGGTATATGTCTGTACAATTTAGGGTTTCAGGAGTTGACATTCAACCAGGAACAAAAATACACATTGGGTTCTCAAGGCATAACTTTGAGTATACACCTTTAAATAGCTCGACATTATAAGAAATGTACGTTGCTGTTAGCTAGTTATCTAAATACCACTCTCATATCTGTACAGTAGCCTAACGTAAAGCTACCGCTGGTTACCACTCATCTCAGATTAGCACAAAGACTGGAAACAGCGAAACAACTAGCCTGGCTGACAAGGAAATCCTTTAACCACAGAAAGAAGATGACTGTACTCTGATGTTCCAGATTTTTTTTTTTAAATAAAGAATGATTTTTTACACTGTAGCCATTCATATGTGCACACATGACGACATTTCAAAAGGTCTCACACAGCATCGCTCTGGTGAAACCAAATACAACAATGGAAATATCTGTAGCGTTTTGTTAGTTAGTTTGTTTTAAAAATTTTAAGATGAAATAAAAGTCATCTTTAGTCTTTATTTGCATGTTCGGCATTGAGCTAATCCAGAAGTTACGGAAAATAATCATGTTACATTTCTTCAATATTGTGACACTTGCATTACAGCATTGACTACACTTTTAACAGGTAACAAGTGACTATCTGATTACACTTTTAAAGTAACCATCCGGGTTTGTACACTGCCTGGGCAAAAAAAAAAAATCACACACTCCAGTATTTTGTTGGACTGCCTCACACACAGCAGATTATGGCCATGTCATCGTTTTGATAAGCTTATGTAATGTCACAACATTTATTTTCATCCAGAGTTGCATTTACTTTATCGGCAAGATCTTGTATAGATGATGGGAGAGTCAAGCCGCTGCATACAGTCTTCTCCAGTGCAAAATAAGCCCGTCCATCAAGGAAGAAAAAAACATTGATGGAAAAACCTGTTCATTCAGTATTTTCAGGTACTCAGCTGACCTAATTATTTTGGGCACATAACGTTGCTGAACCTAGACCAGACCAACTGAATCAACCCCAGATCATAACACTGCCCACACAGGCTTGTACGGTAATATCACGGGGCATGATGGGTGACCACTTGATCCGCCTTTGTTCTTACCCTGATGAGCCCATCACTCTGGAACAGGGTAAATCTGGACCCATGAGACCACAAGACCTATTTCCATTGCTCCAGTGTCCAATCTTTATGCTCCTTAGCAAACTGAAGCCTTTTTTTATAAGCCTCACTGATTTCTCAAGGCTACACAGCTGTTAAGTCACAAGAGAAGACTTCTCTTCTCACTGCGTGTGTGGAAATGCTCTTACTGACCAAACATAGCTGTGAGTTCTGCAATTTCCAAGCAAATTATACTTTAAGGGTAACTTTTGATTCTGTGGGTTTTTGTAAATTCAAGGTGTTTATTTAGGCTTCTTTATTTTGCGAAACAAGTAGGTCAAGTGTTATATGTAAATGGTTAACAGAGCTTTGCAGTGATGTTTGTTAAACATTAAATGGTAAAGAGACTTAACCCACCTAAAAACTGTGAAGGCTTTGGGAAAATAACTTAAATGATACAAAATAAGATAAAAGCAGCTCTATGCGTTAGTCACAGCGCGACCTATTTACCTTACGTGCCCATCATTTTTGTAAAATGAAGAAACTATCCTCCATGTGTCAGATGTGGGCTTGTCTCTGGCTGACGTCACGTATGGCTTCCTGAAGAGTGAAGTGCAGTGAAGAGCTCTCACTCTGACAGTAGCTCCTTATATCTAAAAATGAAACTATAAAATTCACTCAGGATATTTTGGCTTTATATATATATAGATATATATCTATATATATATATCTATATATATATATATATATATATATATATATATATATATATGTACATTTATTGTAGTGTATTATTATCACATCCGTGCTGATGGTTACAGCATGCGTCAAAGTTACCGCCCACATTCGCACAGCGACAATTCAGCCCCCTAAATTCGATACCGGAGTGCGTCATCGTCTCGTGCTCACACTATCTTTGTCCGCTGGCCCTCTCAGTGATCGCCCTGCTGGTTATGGAAAGCTCGCAGTGAGTGTCGCTCTGTTGCTGGCTTGAGGAGAAGGGAGGGGAGCAGACAGACGTTTCCGTATCAACCTTCTCACCGAAAACTCTTCGAAAAAGACGCTTCAGGTACATTTATAAACTCTCATCGAACTTTTGGTCTATTTTTTTTTTATCAATGT
Organism: Diplodus sargus; assembly: GCA_903131615.1. Lineage (NCBI taxonomy): Eukaryota > Metazoa > Chordata > Actinopteri > Spariformes > Sparidae > Diplodus > Diplodus sargus. The sequence goes on along the minus strand of CAEMYA010000193.1, from coordinate 3,014,187 downwards.
AATGCAGACTTTCCCTTTTTCCTCTATTTTGGCTTCTGGCTGAGGTTGGGAGATGGTGCTGAGCATGAATGGACCACTGTGTGTTAAACAATGTAGATATTACGCCGGGCCACAGTGCATGTATGCTAATACACTGTACTTTCACTAAAGGCCAGCTGTTGGGAGTCATAACTACATGTGTGTGTTGAATTTCTGGTTTTGTTCGTTGTGTCGGTGGCTGTGGGTGTAGCCTTACATCACGTAGTGATGGAGAGCGGCATGGTTGCATCGCACATAAACTATTTTCTTAAAGTGGTTTGGTCTCAGGCACATTCAAACAAGTCCCACTTACTGGCTTAACTCTACTTTGTGTCGACGCTAAAATTTGTTACTGGAATGGCGATCTCTGAGGCATTTGGAGGTAAATGATAGTGTTATGTAGCCTTGCATCACAAAGACATTCAAAAAGGAACATTTTTCGAACATGAGATGTTTATCTTGTGGCAGATAGGCTTATTAGCTACAGCACTGCATACGCTAGCTGAGATGATGATGTTGGCCGGATATTTAAGGTTAACTCGAACTTATTTTATTTTAGCGGAAAACAATACACAACAAAACAAACTCCCTTCAACAGAGAACGTGTTGGGTGTTTTTTACTGTCCACAGTTTATCTTTAGATGACACTGTCAACGCTTCGAAGAAACTAAAGCCTTCAGATTGTTCATCAGGTACACAACATTAGACTGACAGGTTAGCATATACAAGTGCGTGCACGCGTGTCTCTTCCCGCCGTTCTCCCGTGCGCGTGCTGAGCCTGTTAGACTTGAATGGAGGTAGCTGCTGTTGCGGCCACATGCTTTTACCCCCCTAGCAGGTAAAACCCGTTTGTCGACATTGTTTTTGACAAAAATTAAACACCAATTTGCAGCCTTGCTGTAACTCCACTGGCTACAAAACTTAATTTTATTTCCAAAGGCTAAGCGGCAGAGGTGATTTAATGTTCAGTCTGCATGTGTAGATTATTGTTGCATTTTTATCTTATTCTCAGTGACTCTTGGCACCTGCATTCATACAGGTATCTACTCTTTTTATTTTTTTATTTTTTATTTTTTTACCTCTCATGAGAGCTGTCCGTTCAAATATTTAATCACGATTAATTGCATGATTGTCCATAGTTAACTCGGGATTGTTCGCAAAATAATCACACATTTGAACACACAATGCACCTAGAATGGATATTTTTTGATACTCAACATCAAAATAGTAGTGGACAAATATGTTTACATTATGCAAATGTATGAATATTATTTTCTTTTAAATATTTTTATTTGATATACTTTAATAATTTCAAATTGGGAAATTCTTTATTATTATTATTATTATTATTATTATTATTATTATTATTGTTGTTGTTGTTATAATTATTGAAACAATCCAAAACACTGATAGATACTGTCCAGAATAGTCTCCTGAATAACCTCAAATTTCGTGGTTGCACAAAAAATATGCTGAAAGCATAACATGGCAAACTCAAGCCCAATAAACAACAACAACAGATGGGCATATAGAAAGTAACATTTCTGAGTAATATAAACATAATGTAGTGGCCAAATTTAAATTTTTATAGGTTAACTACACAATGTTAATCAGCCTGCAAGCTGTAGCCACCCATTTAGCTATCGCTGTTGAAAGTTTGTCACATGTAGAGTTGTCCAGACGTCGCTGTTGCAAACTATAGAACGTGATCTGCGTGTGGGGAGGAGGTCTCTCTGCATTAGCTGTGTGCTTGGCCAGCAAGTGGTACTGACTCGACGTAGTCCGGTGGGAACTCGGGTCACATCGACAGTAGATGCAAAAACCTTTGTTCTTGTTAAGAGAACCATCTGGTAGGGCTTTGAAGCTGAACTTGCCATTCAAAAGACCCTGTAATTCATCCATTCCTGCTCAAACGGGTTTGTCTCGGCTGCTATCCACAATGTTACTGCTGCATCACTTCCTGATTTCCCAAACGAGCAAACAGGGTGTAGAGCCAGAGTCATGTTAACACGTTGTTATCGTGTTGACTTTCACAACTCTACTTCGTATTGCTGCTTACTCTTGCAAACATTGAAGGGAATAGCACAATTTTGAGCAAAATCAAATACTTGTGTTTTTCCAAGGGAAAGATTTATATTCATTTTTTATTGGTGTAATGATGGAGGGGCCACAAGGGAGTTTTTGCTGATTCACCACTGAATATTGACACAATTTAAGAAACGGGTCATAAATCTTTTTTTATAATTGTGCAACAGCTTGTATAATAGTTTACTGTTGGTAAATGACAGTAACAAATATTTCAAGGTATTAGGGGTTTAACAATCTACTGATAGGAATCCGAAATCCGTTTTAAAGTTAAAGATATTATACACAGACCTCTGGATTGATCTAAATGTACTGCGAAGTGGTTGGCGGCCCGATTTTAAAGTTATGAATTGAATGAGTGAAGCTCTGCTGCTACTTCTTCACAGCGTCTTTCAAGTCTTGGAAAAGTTCAAAGGTCAGCTCAAGACTCTCCCAGACAAAAAGCAGGCCATTTGTAGGCTCTATAGAACAGCGTTAAAGTACAGTGGTAGCATGAATCTTAGGGTTAACCTGGCGAGACAGCATGGTAAAATCCTTTGCACACAAGTTAAAGGTGTAAATGTGATTTGGAGGTCCCCTGAAGCACACAAAATTTGTCTGTGTCCATCTGAGTAGCAGCGACTGCACAGTGTGTGCCAGATACCATGCCCACACTTTTACTCCCACCGTCATTCTCTCCCTTCTCTTTCTGTCTTTTTCAGTTCTCTCTCACTTTCATTCAGACACACACACGCACACGCACACACACACACACACACACACACACACAAATGGCTTTGTGAAATAGCTGTGGGAAGTGAGAAATATGCAGCAATCAATTGCTTGGCTGGTTAGAGAGAAGGGGAAGACATGTCAGAGGTATGCTCTGCACACACAAATTTGTCCTCGTAGTGATTATATGTTGACCTACTTTCTTTGTACTGTAACTGTATAGTTGTCATGTCATCATCCAGTATAAGCCACAGGCCACAGCAACAGCTGTGCATTACTATGCCTTTTAACAATATGGGACTTATGAGCGCTCTGGCTTCTGCATCCATGTTTCTACGTCCTGACAAGGTTACACAGGAAGTGAAGGATTAAAGGAATGAAAAACTCATCAAGCGAGCAATGACAGATTTCTGTCCAACGGTGGCTAATTGTTTTGGAAACACCCTTTCTGTCTGCTGTAGAAGGCTGAATGATGACTCTTCCTGTCCAACCTCTTTTATTTTGATTTGAAAGCAAATAGGGAGGGACAGTTGCCTTAAACCTTGTCTAAAAAAATGATGTCCAATGAGTCAAAGTGAGAAAACACCCGAAAGTAAAGACGTAAACAGGTCTTTTAAAGCAATAAATATTTGTTCAGAATATCATGAGAAATTATTGTCAATTCTACTCCTGGAAAATTATAATTTATCAATGAATAATGGATGATTGACAGTGTTGTGCCTGAACGCGTTCTGTGAACGATCGTTCATGAACTTGTTCATATTTGGGGCGAATGTGAACTGAACGTACTGGATTCTGCCTGATGAACGTTATTGTGAATGTGTTCATTTTGGCGTTTGTGAAAGCGCTCTCTCACAGTTTAACTTAATTCAAGAGAGTGCCAGATTTCCGTAGAGCCTTCCAGGCGAAAACCCAAAAACACCCAATCTGGCAACACCAGCCACCACAGAGTCGCACTGCCGCATGCGTCATCAACATGCGAAGCATCGAGGCAAAAACAAATGAAGCCTCCACCATTAATACGACATCCTCGTATGATTACTTAAAACGATTTTATGAAAAGGTCAGTGATGATCTAGGTGGGAAAAACCTTTTTGTGTAAACTTTGCCTGCCAGGATTCAAGAAGCAACTTCATTCATCAACAATGCAAGTTGTTGCAAACCTGAAACTAAAGCAGAACTAAAGCACCCGGCTATATCACCCAAATCGCATGAACGTTGTACAGTAGCGGCTCCGCTGTCTTCATCTCCCAGCCGCAGCTGGACAACCTGGTTTTGCAGTATATTGTCAGAGAGCTGCAGCTTCGGTGTTAAAACTGATCAAATAATTGCTGTCTGTGGTTCTATATGGGCTGTGGCAATAATTTAGAAAAATTATAGCTCGCAACAACTATTGAGAAAACTATAAACTTGTTCATTTTGTAACTGTGAACTGAGTTCAAAATTTTGAATTATGAACTGAACTAGTTCATTTTAAAATCTGTGAACTGAACTTTGAACTAGTTCATGTAGAAAGTGAACTCTCCCAACACTGCCCACTGGTTTGACATCCTGCTTTCATATGTGGGCTAGTATAATAGTAAAATTGTATTAAAATATAACCTTTGTATCTTCAAGTCTGTCACTTTATCAATACAAACAAACAAAATTGACCCTGATAGATCACCATTGTGCCTTAAATGTAAGTTAACAAGTGGGACATATATGCACTGCTACTGGAGCTGCCCAAGAATATCAAAGTTCTGGTCATGTGTATCTAAGGAAGTGACAGCAATATTTAAACACAGCATATGTAAAGATCTGGGCCAGTTTCTATTGGGTCAGACCACTACTTCATGATGATTTTATGCATTGTTGATGTGTAAATTCAGAAAATAAAATAAATAAAAACAAATAAAATCTTATTCTTAAAAAAATAAATAAAAAAAAAACCTTTGTGAGCGAGCTGGATTTACCCGGCTTCAAGTGGTCAGAATCAGAATTACTTTATTTGTCCTGCAAATGGGGAAATTTCTTTGCCACAGCAGCCAAAGGACTGTAATATTACAAGTAACAATAATGATAGTAAAAAATAAACAATATAATAAAAAGGTAAGAAACATGATACAGGAACAATTCAAAACTAAGTTAGCCATCATTAACTGTATAGTTACTAATATGCAAACTTCAATATTTGTTTATTTATCGCATGTTATATCGTCATCGCAATATTGAACAGTGCGATAGCACTGTTTTCCTCATATCGTGCAGGCCTAGTGTATTGTTAAAAATAATGAACATGGGTATTAAAAAATGTCCAGATAGTGCAAACCAAAAGAAATTAGTTATGTATAGAGTTTGTAGGGCTTGGCCTATCTCTGATTTTTTCACACCAAACTCGATTTACAATTTTAAAAGATTTGTTTTTCTACCGAAGGCTTTTTTGTTTATAGAAAACATGCTGTTGAAAGAGTTTGCTATCGCTGCTAATGGTAGCACTGTCTTACTGTTGTGTTGTGTGATTGGTTGAAGTTAGCTCATGACGGTTGTAGACAGGTAGTTCTTCCAATCACTTGCCAAGAATTTCTTGAGAGTGTCTGCAAACTTCCTAGATGGTTCTGTCCATCAAACCAACTGGCACATAGGGTTCTTAAAAAGGACTGTAAAAAAGTGTTACATTGAACTTGTTGAGCAACACTGAAACCCTGTATAGTGTTGATTCGTAAGGCTTTGCTTGCATCCTATTTAGTCAAAGAGTTTTTATTAAATTTTTATTTATCACCCATCCAAGGTTTACTGAGGACATGACCTACATCATGCTTTTTAATGCCTTGCTTCAGGGTGAGAAGTAGCTCAGGGAATGTTAATTGTTCACATACTGCACACAGACTTTTGCATTTCACTCTTTGTTACTCTCAGTCAGCAAGAACAATACACAGAGCCTGACACTGAAGCAGCTAATTCAGCCATTGTTATTGAGATTACTTACACCTTTCCTTTTGTACAGTGACATGTTTTTACAGGAAAAGAGCTGTTCTTAGCTTGCCTTCAAAAGCTGTTGACAAAACGTGGAGGAAGACATTTATTGACTGCTGAGATGTCAGCAATGGCCATCAGTGGACTCAATGGGCTTTTAAAGTGTACAGTATTATATTTTGCGCTAGTGAACATTTTTCTGCTTGCACAACCAACAAACAGTTGTGACATCTGCTGACCTGCTAAATGTTTAACCTGTTGTATGGGTGTATGTTTGCAGCTTTTAGTAGAAGAGAATAGCCTCACACATTTGTGCCTTGTTACGAGTTAGTGTCTTGAATCTGCTGTCACCAATTGTTTATTTTACATCATCTGTTAAGTTAAGTTGCTGTTAAGTTGCCAGTATGATGCCAGGACTAATAGCTCTGTGGTAGTTAATAATTTATAATGTCAGACTGAAGCTGATGGTTTGCTAAATAACTGACTGCACATGCAGGATAATTACTCTATATTATCTGCTGGCAGTGCTGTGTTTCCTGAAATGAACAGTCGCTATTTTTCTATCCATAAATCATGCATCAAAGAGGAATGACTTCCCATTAGTTTGACCATTAGCTCTGTACAGTAGATCCACGATGTAAGAGTCAGAGTATTGAATTACATATGTGTTCTAATGTGGGGCGGCTGTAGCTCAGGTAGAGCAGGTTGTAGTTCGCATTCGTTGGGTCGAAACCCCGGCTCCCCCAGGTGCATGTCAAAGTATCCTTGAGCAAGATCCTGAAGCTCGAATTGCTCCGGGTGAGCAGTTGGCACCTTGCATGGCAGCCTCTGGCACCAGTGTATGAATGTGTCAGTTTACAAATAAGAATAGAATAGAACTTATTAAATATCAAATAGAAATAAGAATTTTATTAATGAATTAATTTAAGAAAATAAATCCCACAGAAGCAAACAAAAAAAGGATAGGCTACATGTCAGAAATACATTTGTACCTGGCGATTCAATGTGATTGTTGTCTATGTCAGGATATGACACCTCCAGCCACTCGCAGGGAAGCTCATCCACTTTGATGGAGGCAGACTGAAAGGACACTCATCAACCCCTATTTCTGTCATATTTTGTATGCAAAATTTTAGAATGTTTTATTTGATTTTTATTGGCACATCTAATTCCATAGCAGAGTCTCTTGCACATTGAAAGTTAAGTCAAGTCAAACAACTGCCAGCCAACAATATAAAGACCTACTGTATTCACAAAACAGTGTAGGACATCTTGGCTTTTTTCAAAACCATATTTTTAAAGGCCACAGGCTGAGATTATTTGGGTTCATTATCATGTCTGCTTCAAGGCACAGTGCACATCACATTACCCCTAACGATAATAGTTTAATAATATTTGTGTATATAACCAGTTTTAAAATAAAAAGACATTATAGAGCTTTGTGTTATGATATAGACTTATGTTGTATGTTTACTAATGAAACCTACTGTGGGCTTTAAATACTTACTGTGGGCTTTAGATACTTAGTATCACTTAACAGCAGAGCGTACTGTGAGCAGTTTTCATTCAGTGTTATTGGTGCTGCAGCAGGACTCAGTGAGACAACAACATTCCACTGACACATTAAATTACTCAAGTATTGTCCACACAGAGCTTTCATACAAGACCCCAGGGAACTGTTCTTTCACTGTTTTTGTTCACCCTCTTCACCCTCTGACTTCTTTTACAACAATTTCGGACATGCCACCTGCAGAAGTTATCTGACGACTGCTCCGCTTTTCGGCGCAGAAAGAGCCCCCCAACACCTGTTTTCATAAACAGGGAGAGGGTGGAGATGGTGGACACCTACAGGTCCCTAGGGGAGCATCTGAACAACTCATAGTTTTCACATGATGTCACGCTCCCAGGGGAACGCCCCCTTGGAGGGCAAAAGATCATTACCCGCTTCCCACCAGCATAGGAAGCAAGTGATACGTTTTGTTTGGACCCAGTTTTGTTTGGCCAAAATGCCGGGTAGTTGTTGTGCACTATGTATCCAACGAACAGCGTCCGAAAAAGAAAACCCATGGAGGAGGAGATTGTGGATTTGTTCTATAAGACGTGTCAAAACAATGGCAGCCGTCCAAATAGACACGTATTCGCACCTCGTCACAGTTAAGCTCAAGTAAACACAAGTATATACTTATGATTATTGTATTTTTAGCCATAAGGCACATCTGTTTGTCATCATGTTGACATGGATTGTTGTTGTGTGATGAATTAATGTAATGTAATGAATGTAATGATTTGGAAATCCCTTGTGTTTAGACTGATGCACTTTGTTGGTGATTTTTTTTGGTGATGTTCAGGGTACATGTACAATAATAATATTAATACAATAATGTTCAATATCAAGTATTAGTTAATTAGTACTTGCCTTTGCTTTTACAATCAAGAACTTCTTACTCTTCAACTCCCAAACAGCAGCATTGATATCTCATCCACATCGAAAAAATACATATAACTGTCTCTACTTTCATAAGCTTTTATCCTGGCAGCAGTATACCTTCTCCACAAGGTACACATAAATATCACCGGAGTCAAGCTCTGGCAGGTACCTAGTGGTTTTTAACGGCTGATATATCGAAGCAGGTGCTGTATATGGGCCGCAAGTGCCCAAAACTTTTTTGTCCATATCGTTCCTTTTCTATGGTTGCCAGGTGATCTAAATAACTATGTAAATAAATATATTCCTTCTCCATGGCAACCCGAATGCGAGAGGACGCTGGCGTGAGTATCGCCGCTTCTCGATCCGTGACAAAACAGCGTTTTTCTGTTAAAATAAGAAAGCCAAGTTGTCTTTGCAAGCTCTGAGGCTGTGCTACTACCTTTGAAGCCTGCACACCTGAAGACCAGCTGATCATCTTTCTCCGCTGATCAGCTGTTAGCCCCGTTGGTCCGCTGTTAGCCTCATCAATCAGCAGCTAGCTAACTTTTAAGCAGACGTACTCGATGCTCTGTGGGATGTCCATCATTGCTCTGCTGGTCCTCTATCTGCCACAGCCTCAGGGTTGTTCACTGCCTGGCTCCGTTCTCGCTGCCCTCTGCTGCTTTGGTCTCCCCCGGCACGCGGTGATGTTGGATGGTCGATACTTCGCCGTTGCTGGTGGGGTCTTCAGGTGTTCAGATCAGGAGCTCCTGGTCTTCTGCTGTCGCTTCGTCCCGGGTTCTGTCACTGGAACTGGATCTCCGGGTCTCCTGTGTCGCCCCTGCTGTGTGCATGGGACCTCCAGAGGCAAGTTCACTTCTGGACAGAGGGTGCTGTTCCCTGCAGTGCTGGTGGCAGTGTTGACGGTGGTGTGGCTGTTCCCTCCGTGCTGACTGACGGGCACTCCATTTATTCTTTGCTTTGTTTGTTTTCATAAATGTTTACTCCACTTTGTGTCCTTGGGTACCCTGAAAGGCGCTATATAAATTAAATCTATTATTATTATTGTTATTATGTGAGGGGAAATCTTCCAGCTTTTGCTGTGTCTGTACGTGAAGTCTGGTCTAAGACGCCATCTTGATCTACTGTTTTGGACTAACTGGACTGGTCAGACAACAGTGAGGCCCTCTACCGCAAAGGACAGAGCAGGCTGTTCTTTCTGAGGAGGCTCAGGTCTTTCAATGTGTGCACTAGGCTGTTACGATTGTTCTACCAGTCTGTGGTAGCCAGTGTCATATTCTTTGCAACAGTGTGCTGGGATGGTGGCATCGGGAGTGGTGGTGCCATCAAGCTGAACAAACCGGTGAGGAAATCCAGCTCTGTGGTGGGGATGAAACTGGACAGTGTGGAGGTGTTGACAGGGAGGGAGATGAGAGTAAAGCTGCAAGCTATAATGGACAATCCCTCTCACCCTCTCTAAACTGAGCTGAGGCAACTCAGGAGCATGTTCAGCCACAGAGTCATCAAACCACGTGCTTCAAAGCTCTTGGGGTGCTCTTTCATACCTCCAGTGATCAGACAACACAACGCCACCATCACAGCTCCCAACACCTCTTTTCTCCACTGATTAAGAACTCAAACATACACTTCACTATCACAAAGACTGATTGTTTCTTGTTCTGTTATTATGTATTATCTCAGGAGCCCTGCACATTGCACAGTTGCACAGGTACATTTATAACATATTGCACATGTCGTGTACATTCAAGGACAGTTGCTGTATGTTTATCTTTATTCTCATTTTTTAATTGTATTTTTTATTTAAATTGATATTTTATTCTTTCCAATATCTTTCTATTATTGTCTCTATTTTTTGAGACTTACTCTTGTGCTTCTTCTTATTTCCCTCTGTACTGCTGTGTTACATGCGATTTTCTCTGAGGGGGATCAGTAAAGGAACATCTTAATCTTAATAAAATTAAATAAATCTTTATAAATGTTTTGTTCATTTGTGTTTCCATAGCGATGGCGGAGGCCCACCAGGCAGTGGCGTTCCAGTTCACCATAACACCAGAGGGGATTGACCTGCAGCTGTCCTATCAGGCCCTGAACCAGATCTACCTGTCCGGAGTGCGATCATGGAAGAAGCGAGTCAGCCGCATGAGGGTGAGGATGATGGGAATATGTGTGGTTCTTGTCCTCATATTTTACGTTTATGCGTGCTGTCATATTGTTCAAAGCAATATGTATTTGACTAAAAGTCCAGAATTTTTTACATCTTTCTATCACTTAAATGTTCCTATTTTATAGTGTGGGCATCTGTTTGTTAAATCTGATATCTTAAATTTGAAAGTTTGTTAGTGAGCCCAGTGAGGGGATCTGGATACATATCTTGTCTGGTCTTTGTTCTATTTTTTGTTATGGGTAATTGGACACTTAGAAAACATGCTATTTATGTTGTGTGTCTCTAGCCACAATGGAATTTGTAATTAATTGTTATTTAATTTATAAATGTAACTGAAAGGTGTTTTTGCACACAAAAGTTTGTCACAGAGGATTTTACAATCTGCACAACATATGGTGCCTGCCGTCCTGACTCCCCTGGTATGGAGGGTTGCCTCATTTGTGCAGTGGGGAGCTTAGTGCAGAAGGCCTTATTACAGGGTGTGCATTCCCAGGTGTATAGGTGAGGAATGCTGAGCCTTTCCTAACATGTACTGACATGCATGTTTGCCACTGCTGTTGTGACAAAAACATGATTTACATGCACATCATGTACATGTACATCCATATCTCTGATCAAGTGGATCAGTGATATGGATGTAAAATATACACACAAAAAAATCTAACTTTGAAGGTACTTAAAGGGAGCATCCGTTATTTAAATGTTGAAGTTAACCGCAATAACCTTCAGTTGCTCTGAAAGGACTCTGTTTTCTATGGCCCATGTCAGTGTAACCAGTTACAATGCTCACTCTTTCTTCTTTTGTGGTTACAGAACAGTTTGATCAAGGGAGTGTACCCTGCCAGCCCTTCCTCCTGGCTCTTTGTTGTCATAGCAATTCTGGCCACCATGTACATGCGCTCCGATCCCAGCATGGGGCTGATCACCAAGATACAGCAACACCTACCACTCAGGTACACAGTAACACACAAAGACCTCTGATATTGTTCTTTTCCCTTTTGCATATTTAGCTATTTTTATAAGGACATCAATTGTAATGTCCACAACAACATCTTGGCCAAAGTAGAGCTAAACTGTTAAAATGCTTATTGATGCCAGCAAACTGCAGAAGTGTCAGTTTGTATATTGGTAACAAGAAAGTGCAGTTTGTCCACTAGAGAGCACCAACGGGTTTATTTTCACTCTGTGAAATGTTGGTCACATATAAAGAAAATGAACAAATCTAAGGGATCGTCATCAATTTTACAGAACGCCATCAGCTCGATATCAAGATGAGCCTCAAAAAACCCTTGTTTGTTGAGCTATTCTTGAGAGTGCTGCCAGCTGAAAGTGACAGTTGCACTTCAAATAGCAATCTGCCATAGTCACTGAGGAGGAAAAGGGATTTCTGCTAATCCAAGCAAACATCATCTAATAGTAAATAAAGCCAATGAGTCATTGTGGATCAGTGTGGGTGTGGTGCCTGCAATTGAACTCTCACCTACTTGCCTCCCAGTATTCACTTACTGTAGCTTCACATACTTATAACATTGCTGACTCACTGTCTACAACATAGTGACACACGCATACACACACACACACACACCTGCTACATTCCGCCCTGATAATGTTTGTTCTGCAATGAGAGGCTGCAAATGGGATACATGAGCAACACTGTATGTAAAATATAAAAAAATGGATACTTTGGAAATATGGAGTGTTTTCCTCCTACTCTTATTTGTCTTGATTTTATTGATCATATAGATTAATTTCATGTTGATTACATTCTTAATGCATTTTATAATGTTTATTTTTGATTATATGTGTCTCATTGTGTTCTGCTGCTCATACTGCATATTATACTCTTATGTGACTAAAATATTTCTAATTCACTTCTTGATCGACCCAGCAGATGTAGCTGTTGTACCTTCATAGATTTTACTTGCGTTCCTGACCATTGAGAGACTACTGTTCCAACATCTTCCTTGAAAAAAAGAACAAAGATTTTCTGTTCACACTTGACGAGACTTGGCTTTCTTTCATCTCGTTCACAGATTTGTTTAAATTAACTCTTATTTGCTTCTTTGTTAAAATAATTCATCCACCTGGAAAGTGTTGCATATCAAGATACTGATTAAACAGTGTTATTATTACACAGGAGTGCCTAATAAAATGTGTGTGACATGTTATATATGTTTTTGGACTTCATATGAGCTTTAATTTCCAAAACTGGACACCTTGTGCCTGCCAACTAGTTTACGTCATAGCATTTGTCATAAACTGCCAATTTCTGGTTAAAGAATGTTCTTAAGCTACATTCAGTCACTACTTTTCAGCTCCAGGTGACATGACAAAAGTGCGAAAGTGAACTTTTTACCACTAACAGAATTATTGCTGTGCATAGTCAGTAACTGTTCTGTCCCCCTCCCTCTGTCCAGCCTTCATGTGTCGCTCAGTTCTCAGGGTCAGACCATGGTGTCAGCGCTGGTCTTTAGCACTCTGCTGTGGCTCTCTCTCATCCTGGCGCTCAGATTCTGCCTCAAACTGCTGCTCTCCTACCACCAATGGATGTTTGAGCAGCACGGCCGAGTTTCTAACGTCACCAAAGTCTGGGTGGTAAGATGTCCTCCTACTTTGTGTGACAGCACCCTTGTGTGGCTGTTTTACCCATGTTGCCACTGTCCCAAATTGAACTAGATAATCTATTTGTATGTTGGTCGCTGTCACAGCATGGCATCAAATCTTAAACAAATGCTTTAAATGTACAGGTTGTATGATCCCAACAATTAAAAAAAATATATTTTGTTGATTGTTCATACCAATAAACTGTGTTGAAATGGTCATAGAAAAGTGTCACAAATCATCCTCTGTGTGTCTTAGACCCTACTGGGGTTATTATCGAGCAGGAAGCCTCTGCTGTACAGTTACCAAACCTCTCTCCCTCACCTGCCTGTACCTGCCATCAAAGACACAGTGAGCAGGGTGAGTGGACAAACACATTATCTTTACATACACTATCACTGTATATATTGACTAAATTATGAAAATAGAACAGCAGAACAGATATTAATGATACAACCGTGAAGCAGGTTGTAACTGATACTCTGTGCTCTCTCTGTCTCAGTACCTACAGTCAGTACGTCCTCTACTGACAGATCCAGAGTATAAACGAATGACCGAACTGGCCAATCACTTTGAGTTAAACCTGGGAAACCGCCTGCAACGCTACCTGAAACTCAAAGCTCTGTGGGCAACAAACTATGTAAGTCACACACACAGTCACAAGCCAGAGCTGAAACAGTTAATTGAATAATGAATTTGTTGATCCACCTAAAATCTACTTGTAACAATATGTTGTCAACTACACATGAATCATTTTCCAAGTAAAATGTCACAAATTCCCCAGCTTCAGCTCCAGCTTCTTAGATAAGAATGTTTTATAGCTTTCTTTGTTACTTATTAGGGTAAATTAAAGGTGCTTTGATTTGATTTGTTGATCTGATTTTAAAATATATAACACATATGTGAACGTTTTGGGGGGAAATGCAAAAACTGTTTCACACTATTATCTGCCATTTTTCAGACCATTTGAAGTAATTTAAAAAATAAGATTACATCAAGTAATTTACCAAAATGAATGTTGAAACTGTTCTGGAGAGGTGTTGAGGAGGGTGGATAGAGGTGCTGTGTTTTATCTGACGTCATATCGTGTTGCACTATGGACGCTTCATATCTCGGTCAATTAACACACCTGCGAGTAAAAGCAAGCGTAAACACTAAAGTTGCATGCTTCCTATCCAGACCAATTCACACACATGTGTAAAGCATTCAGCAAATAAATAATAAGTAAATAATGTAAATAATGTTGACTCACATGAGCATCGCACAGTGACAGTTACAACAGTCATTTGTTGGGAAAATGCGAGTAAACAGTCACCTGTGAAGAAAACATTTGGTTCATCCATGGTGATATAAAGACAGTATCATTTCACTGTTTTCTTCATCTTGGCTCCAGGCCGTACTGTGCGAGAGAAGCATGAGAATTAATGGTTGACAGGATTCATTAATGAGTTTACTAGTTGCTAGCTAACACACAGTGGTTGTAAACCGCCACTCAGTGGATGTAAACTATCACCCAGTGGATGTAAACGGCGCACTTTGCAATCATACGAGAAAAAAAATCTGTGTGCAGTGCATTAAATCAGGAATTATATAAAGCAGACTTAGAAGAAATTGGTATTTTGTGCGATTTGGCGCACCTCACAGTTTGAGTGCTACACCACTGTTGTGAATACAAATCCTAGTTCTTTAACAACTTGTCAGGTTTAATGTAGGTGTTACGTACAAACATGCCTTGTTACGTCATAACAGTGTTGTGTCTTGAAACTTCTTATAGTCAACATGTATGTAATGCTGTGATCCTACCTCTCACTGAAGTTACATAGTGCAGAAACAAGTGATAGGGTGGCAGAGTGGCTGTGACAGACACCGTTCATCCTATTACAAGACGCTGCACTATCAAAATCATTTTGAAGCTGTTATTCTATGGTAAAACATGTACGTAACTTTGCTTTACGTAAAGGTTAATACAGTTTTTTGTATAATGTTATCTCAATAAAACTGTTGAAAAGTAGGTTTTCCAACAAACCAGTAGTAAAGACGGAAAAAGTGACAAGCTGTGTCATTTTCATGTAAATTAATGGTTATTTTTCTCGTTTATACAGAGGTGTGAAAAAGTGTTGACCCCCTTCCTGATTTCATATTTTTTGCATGTTTGTCACACTTAAATGTTTCAGATCATCAAACAAATTTAAATATTAGTCAAAGATAACACAAGTAAACACAAACTGCAATTTTTAAGTTAAGGTTTTTATTATTAAGAGGGGAAAAAAGAAATCCAAGCCTACATGGCCCTTCAACTTTTGTCTTGTCAGTCCACAGAGTATCTTTTCCCAAAAGTCTTGGGGATCATCAAGATGTTTTCTGGCAAAACTCAGTGGCCCTCATTTATCTATCTTGTGTGAAAACGGGTGCAGATCTGAGTGCAGAATTGGTCTAAGGACAGGACAAATGTATCGTATCTGACCAATTCCAGCGTACGAATGATAGGGTCTTGATAAATGCAGCGGCTGAATTCGATCGTCATTAAATTGAATTAAATATTCCTGGTTCGGTGGCCTCGCCCACTGAGGTCGAACATGGAGAGAAGAAACACTGGCAAGAAAAGAAACTCTTCTGAGATGGAGATCGGCATCCCGGCAAAAATAAACAGGCCAAAATAACATATCACATTTTCTCTGGCTTATACAGCAGAGTTCCCCCTGCTGGTCTGAGACGGAGCCACCTGCCCTTCAGCACCCCGAAGCAGCTCCACTGTGACCCGTGTGCGTGTGTGCGCACTATTGAATCTGCGCTCCTGCTCTGTAGCAGGTTTGCCAGCGGGGTTATTAGGTATTCCGTTAATTAGTGGTCATGTTAGGCTATTTACATATTTTATTTTACAAAAATGTGGTATCAGTAAAAACGTGGGCTTTTTAAAAAAAATTAAAACGTTTGTATTTTGTTGTATTCGTTTTAAGAATCCGTTTTGATCTGTTCTTAAAATGTGACTGCTTATGCTTAATGACAGCTGAGGTTTGTTTAATAATTATTCTCAGTCTCAGCCAGATTTCGCTGTGCTGCACCGCAAATCCACACACTCAGATTTGCGTACACGACCTCAGACCTGACGTGAGATCTGATCGTAGCTTCCGCTTACGTCCAAATTGATAAATGCCGAAGCTTGCATGGAAATGGTCGCACGCACGGTTTTCTGCCGTACATTTGTTTAATAAATGAGGGCCAGTGTGTTTACATGACACTCTAGAAAACTGAATTACTGGGTTAGTCCGACTATGAATCGGACCAGATCGAATCTCTCATAGTCAGATTAAAACTCCTAGATTATTCGATTGATAGTCGCATTACTCCTGCATGTATACGTTCCATCAGATTGGATTCGGATTTTGTGTTCTGCGCAGGCTCAAGATTTTTTTTTTCCCAGGGCCATTAGCCGGAAATAGAAGGACGGCGGTGGCGGCGTCTTTCCTCCGAAATCACCGCAAGCAAGAGCGCCATTGTGCATCTATTTTGTGTAATTATCATGTACACCATATACGAAATGTACAAAGATGTAGCTTCGTCTCGCTCTTCGTATACCACCTTTCTCGATTGCCGAGGCAGAGTTTGTTGTTGCTGGTGACGTAAAGAGGTCAGCCGGAGGTGGCTCTATTACCACTAGTTGAAATGGGTACAGCGCCACCTGGCGTACCGGGGTATGACATGCTTCGGCCAATAATTTGATTTTCATGTATGTGTGTATGCATGTATACCCGGACAATTGCAGTTGTCTGATTGAGTAGCATTGTCGAACTATGGCTGTAATCAGACTAAGCTGTGCATGTAAACGTATGATTGAGACAAGTCTTTATGTTCTTTTTGCTCAGCAGTGGTTTTCGCCTTGGAAGTCTGCCATGCAGGCCATTTTTGCCCAGTCTCTTTCTTATGGTGGAGTCATGAACACTGACCTTAGCTGAGGCAAGTGAGGCCTGCAGTTCTCAACAATGTTGTTGGGTCTTTTGTGACCTGTTGGGTAGTCGTCTCGGGGTAATTTTGGTTGGCCGGCCACTCCTGGCAAGGTTTTCGCCAAATGTGGATATTTGCTCTCACTGTGGTCCGCTGGAGTCCCAAAGCTTTAGAAGTGGCTTTATAACCTTTTCCAGACGGATAGATCTTAATCACTTTCTTTCTCATTTGTTCATGAATTTCTTTGGATCTTGGCATGATGTCTAGCTTAATCAGGCTTGGATGTGGCTAGAGAAATTGAACTCAGCTGTGATAAACCACAGTAAGGTTATGTTTTAACGGGGGTTTTTAATAATAAAAACCTTCATTTAAGAACTGCATTTTGTGTTTACTTGTGTTATCTTTGTCTTATATTTAAACTTGTTTGATCTGAACCATTTAAGTGTGACAAACATGCAAAAAACAAAATAAGAAATTGGGTGGGGGGCCAACACTTTTTCACACCACTGTATGTGACTGATTTTATATTTTAAAGTACAAAGCACAAAAAAACATGTACAGAAAGAGAGTTTTGCTTTGCCCTGTTTGTTTCATATAACAGAAGTGTGTCATGTTTTTGGTTCCAGGTGAGCGACTGGTGGGAGGAATACATCTACTTGAGGAGCCGAGGTCCCATTATGGTCAACAGTAATTACTATGGCATGGTAACCAGCTACCCTCCACAGTAGTACAGCTACTGCATTAGAAAAAGACTCTCTTGTTGTCTTTATGCACCCTTTAAGATAAAGTTGAGCCAGAATGAACAGTTTCTCTTTATTTTTCTGTACTTTTCTTGCTTACATCTTTTCTACATTTGACTCCATTTGTACTTATGTCTTCAGAAGCATACATATTTAGAGTTTGTTTTTGATTCCATGCTGTTGTTCTGTGTGCGTGCTAAGGACTTTCTATATGTGACGCCAACGCCAGTGCAGGCAGCCAGGGCAGGCAACACCATTACTGCCCTGCTGCTTTACCGTCGCAAGGTCAACAGGGAGGAACTCAAACCGGTAAGACCACAAACCCTTTTTGCAGAGTTGGCTCAAAATACATGTACACACAAAACTGTATTCATACTATATTCATAATAATAAACAGACCTGATTAAAACAGTATAAACACAATAACACTGTTTGACGTTGAAAATAAGTGTTTTTCCGACAGACTCAGGAGGGAAAGCGCAGGCGGCCAGAAAGGGCTTTAAAAAAAATTAATGTGATTGAGAAATGTTAAACTATTGATATGGGTGATGAACAAACATGGACACACTTCCACAGATACAAACTGAAAAAATAAAAATATTTTTACATAAAAGTTGCTGGTTTTGGGGAATGGAGGAGCAGGGGAAAGAAGACATAGAGGCAGAGACAGTTAAACTAACCAATGGGAGCACAAGATTGTTTGTTTGACAGAAGAATCAAACCATTCAGCCTCAGATTCAACCTTCACCCCAGTGAAGTTTCTGTCTGGGTTAATTCATTATTTTCTCATAGTATAATTGATACATTTGTCACTTGATGTGTCTAAACATATACATATTTATGTATATAGACATGTTCAATAATAATAAACCTGGCAAAACAAGTGTCCCCATCATGTTAAAAATGGTTATACCAACTGCTTCTTCTGCTCATTTAAGATGTCATGTTTCGTTTTGACAACCTCATCCAGAGTGTAAAGTACTTTGAATGAGCACTTCTTGATAAAGTTGCACCTAAACAGGAAGTATTTGTGACAATTGTGTGTCTGTGTGTGTCAGACTCGTGTTCCAGGCACTGTCATCCCTCTGTGTGCTGCTCAGTGTGAGAGGATGTTCAACACAACACGCACACCAGGAGACCAGACAGGTAACAGACACACACACACACACAGACACACACACACTCTACTGCAACAGATGCATCCTATAGTTTCATGTCTATTCAGAGGTGTAAAATGATGTCTGTACACTTGAGGGGATGTTTTGTCTGAAATTGAGCATGAAAGTACATTCAAGGGGAACACAAACACATAAATTGCTTCATTCATTAGACTAAATGGCAAAAGAAAAATGTGATTGGGAAAGTACACTCAGACATCTGACTGAATTGGCAGGCTATAATAACTTCATGAGAAATCATTTGTTTAGGCAGGGGAATAATCCTCTCTTCCTCCACAGATGTGCTCCAGCACTGGCAGGACAGTGAGTTTGTGGCGGTGTATCACAAGGGACGATATTTCCGCCTGTGGGTGTACCGGGCAGGCCGATTACTGTCCCCCAGGGAGATCGAATACCAGATCCAGAGGATCTTGGATGACCTTTCACCTCCACAGTCTGGAGAGGATAAACTGGGAGCTCTCACTGCTGGAGACAGGTAGGAAACAGTCAGATGGGGCTTTGTATGGGAATGTTTTTGTTGATGTGAAATGTAGTTGTATTGTGCTTCTTACCCTTTTTATATTTTAACCTTTTCTTTAGTATTGTAACATTATTGGTCCAAAGTAAAATGTTAACAAAAGGTCACTTTACTAAATTTGAACCTGCTAACTCTCTATATGCAGTATATATTCAAGTATTTAAAAAACATCTTTTCACGCAAAGCCTAACACAGAAATGTCCGACCAAACTGGCTAAAGCAAAGAAGATGAGCAGCAACATATTAGCACCACCAATGTGCTCATGTATAATTTTGCGAACTAGCCCTTTTCATCAGTGTTTTCCATCTGATCTGAACTACAAGAGTACTAATACCATTTGGAGTAGAACAGTCTGCTAAAAATCTAAACTTAAACAAAGATTAATTGAAGTTGTTGTGGCTGTATGTGGCAATTGGATGTAAATGATGTTTAAAAGTGTGTCGTTCCGCAGGCTGCACATGGTTTTGATTGTCTGACCGCTGGGTGCACCAGAGTGAATGCACCTCACCTGTGTAATGGCTCAGTATTCTGTTTACATGTGATTGCACACAGCTGATATTGTAATCCATGTTTGCATAAATCTAATCCTCTGATCAGAAACATTAAAACAAGGTCAGGGGCATAAATGAGCACAAATTAACAAAAGGAAGCTTATTCAGTGGTCTTAAAAGGCCATTACCATGAAAGAGAGGAAAAAAACAGAAAAACGTTTTTCTTGGATATTGTTTTGTAAGTGATTTGACACTAAATTTCAATATTTCAGCTGGGCTCCTAGGCTGAAATCATTCAGGAGGTCCTAAAGAAGCTTCATGTAAAATTTGGTGCTTTTATCACCTCGGTAACGGTATTATTTGATTTCTGCACTACCCCACTGGACTAATAGTTTTGTTCGTAGTGTTTTCTGTGGGAGACAGACCCCTTTTGCGGAATATGACCTCTTTAAGAAGTTTGGATGTTGTTTTGGCTCCATTTGTACATTACTGTCTCTAATCTCCATCACCAGTTTATCTCAGATCACATTACACTAAAGCTAATTACAGTAATGGAAGCCTGTCTCACTGATTGCAGTTGCATTGTAAATGACAAGAATATTAGTCCTTTCTATGCTTCTTTGTTTTAATCTGAGAGTAGAACAAATGCAAGACAGCATTGGAGTTTATGACTTTATAAAAGATGGAAGTTGTAGAATTCAGGAGCCATCTCTTGACATCACTTGGAAATGGGGGAAAGAATATTTTGCTGCCATGGACTAGCTGCCACAAGCTGTATTTAAGTCAGGGCAAGTTAGTATTCACACTAAATGCTTTGATTCTGATGTACGAAATGGGTGAGAGTTCAGAAGAAAAGCACATAAGCTGAATAAAAGAGTGACTAGGAGCAGGAAATGTGTGTGTGTGTGTGTGTGTGTGTGTGTGTGTGTGTGTGTGTGTGTGTGT
>CAEMYA010000193.1:2979930-2993405 GCA_903131615.1 Diplodus sargus | reverse complement strand
TGTGTCTTTGTGTGTGTGTCTTTGTGTCTGTGTGTGTCTGTCTGAACTGCGATGTGCGGAATTTGTGCCAAAGTGTGTAAGTGCTGATGCACAGCACAGATAAGGGAGCAGTTGAAAGGTTTGCAACTGACACGCAGCACAGTTACAAACATTCACCACATCCTGCGGCCCACCTCCTGTTGCTTTGTGGGTCTGCATATCTTGAAGCGGTAAAGCTGTCTGTCTAAGAAGTTCAGAGTTAAGTCATAATCAGTGATCAGTGCGAAGCTACTACAGGTCTAACCAGAAACAGACCAAAAAATGACAGCCAAGTATGAATCACAGCACTTTTGTTTTTTAAACATCAACAAGCGATTTCCAAATGTCAGTGCCTAAAGTCTTCTGACGTGGGGTTGTATTGGATACTTAGTGAAACAATTACCTGCAGTAGATGACCGTCAGGTCCCTGATTAGGGTTAAGTAACTCCTATAACCCCACATCAAAATACTCAAACTGTCCCTTTAATTTGTTAATCAGACAAAAACAGTGACAGTGAAATTCTCACATTTGAGACGCTGGAATAAATGTTAAGTCTTGGATCTGGGAAGCTGTGACAGTCATTTTCACTATTACTTTTTATAGACTAAATGAAATTGGTCATCTTAACAACCAGGTTGCTGCCTCATGGTTGCCTTGCTTATATAAATTGTTTTAAACTCACAAAGGCAAGACTTTGACTCTACAGCTGCCCTGTGTGACTGCTTTGAGCTGAAAGCTAACGTCAGCATGCTAATGCAAATATCATGTTTGGGTTAGGCAAATAAAAAAAGTATTCACCTAAAAAATAAAGATTCCAAAGTTAAACAATATTACCATCCTCCAGGGATTCAGCAGTAATCAACAAAATATTTAGAAATTCAGCTGGTATAAAGTTTGGTTTTAACATCAGTACCTCTTTGAATAAAACAAATCAATAAAGGAACTTCACAAAGTTATTAGTTCTTTTTAGTTCATTACTGATGAGTAAACTGTCCTCTGAAATAAATCAATAAAGGATCTCTGAAACATTTCTGACACTATTGGAGCTACATTCGTAAGAGGCAGTTGTTTGTCATTCTTTTTTTTGTTTCCTTTGGACATGCACTGGTTGTGCAGAAGTTGGCAGGGGGCTTGTTAGTACTGCTACTAGATTTGATGATTCAATTTGAAAATCAAAAGTCAGGGGATAACCAAAGTTAAAGATTTATCACGGGGCAGTAATTGTTTTTTAGCTTTGCTAAAGATGTACAATTAAAGATCTTAACCTGGTTTCTGTCCAAGAGTTTCAATGTAGTTTCAGATCCTTGAATGTTTTTTGACATTCATAACTCCAGTCGCTTAAAACATAGTTTTATCATTCATGAATCTACACCTCCAGTCCTTGTAGATTGTCCTGGCAATTGGATAGAAACATGATTTATGAGAATATGACAAAGGCAGGATACAGTGTCGTAACAAGCATCGCCAAATAAATCTTGTTCTCTGAGTAAAATGTGTCATCTTTATCATAATTGGACATCTGCAGTTTCCTCTGTCATGAACTTTCTGTTCTCTTTGGACTGTCTGTGCTGTTATGGGCAATTAAAACACTTTTCATAAACATTTGTGATAATTCACACATGTGTGTGTGTGTGTGTGTGTGTGTGTGTGTGTCTGTTTATTTGGTCTGATGCTTATAATAATATTGATCATGAGTTTTATATGTTTTATTGTTTGTATGTCACCTTCTCCCAGAATGCCTTGGTCTCGGATGAGGAGGCAGTACTTCAGCTCCGGCATCAACAAACGATCACTGGATGCCATCGAAAGGGCAGCCTTCTTCATAACCTTGGATGATGAAGAGCAAGGCATGAGGGGAGAGGACCCAGCAGGAAACTTGGACCGCTACGCCAAGTCCCTGCTCCATGGGAAATGTTACGATAGGTGAGGAGGACGCAGAGGACAGAAATTAGATGGGTGATGAGAAACCATTTGGGGCATCGAGATCTCAAACAGGAGATTTGTTATCTCTTACTAAACGCTATGGTTTTTAGCTGCTTGAATTCATACTTTGTGAAACACCCCATTATACTTTCTTTTTTTAAATACTCTGCATTTCTAAGTAATTACATTACAACTCCTTTTTATGCCTTGATTAACTTCAAGGCATAAAACTAACTAAAATACCTAACTAACTAAAATCAGTCTTTAAGATGAATAAAAGTGGCGGCAGAAAGATGGTGTGCCTTTTCTGAAATTGTACCCACAGAAGTTTCTTAAAACTATCCTACACGACAAGGATTTCTTTTACTCAGTCTTAAGAACCTGTCAAACTAGCACAGCGACATTCACAGAATCATCCCTGTTGCAACCACAGCAGGATTCCTTTTAAACATGAGTGATGAGTTGTGGAGAGGACACAGGCAGGAAGATAAAGATGAAGTGAAACCTTTTGCTGATTGTAAACATTGTTGTGCATTAGTACAGCCTCACTAGCACTGGTGTAGACTCTTTGTCATGTTAAAAAAAATCTGTTGTTGGAATAAACTGTAGCTAATACCTGAAAGGCCTTATCACCCTACTCTGCGTATAGGAAGCACAACTTATCCCCTCTGTGTTTGTAATAGTGTTACATTGTAATAGTTTTTAGTTACCTTGAAAAAAACATGAAAGGGTAGTTCTATCTAAGTAAAACTTTTGATTATTAATATCTCTTTAATTCATAGCTGTTTCCTCTGTTTCTGTCTGACCCCTCAGGTGGTTTGATAAATCCTTCTCCATTGTGATCTACAAGAATGGGAAGAGTGGACTGAATGCAGAGCACTCCTGGGCTGATGCACCGACAGTGGCCCACCTTTGGGAGGTGTGTCTTTGTATTTGTTGGCTTTTGTTTCACTCACAGACATGATGGTCTAAGTCAGGGAACCTATTTCTAAGAAAAGGCTGAAATTGAGATAATCATGATACTGCTCCCATCGCCACAGATGCTGCTCGAGTTGAAGTCAGCCTGCTAAATATTTTTGTGATGTCATCTTTAAACAGTTGACCCTACTGATGGACTTCTCTTTGGAGAACATCTGATAGCTGAATTAAAAGACAACATTTATCTCACATCATTAAGTTCTTTACTGTGGTGTCTCAAACCATAAAAATAATGAGTTCAGGTTCAGTAAAAGTACGAGGGATCTGTATTTTCTATGCTATACAGTTATGAAAAGTAAGAGATTCAAATACAGATGTAATAAGAAAACAAAATCATCATCAGAGCTACAGCCTGTCACACTCCCAGCCACAGCAGCAACTGGTCACAGTAATTGGGTTAATTAGCTTCAGCAAATTATGTTATTGTGTTTAATACATAAATACTTTTTTACATCACACCTATGCCTAAGAGTCAACAGGTCAGGGGGAACACAAAAGTAGTTGATATTAAAAGTTCCACTGTGATCTTTTGGGATTTCTGTATCAAAGTAAAATAAGCAAGGGATTTAAAAATAACGGATAGAGCAGTAATCCAATTTCTATTTGAGCTGTATATGGTATATAAGTTTATATCTAGATATGAATTTTAGCATGCATCTCCCCTTCTCCAGTATACCCTGGCCACTGATGCCTTCCAGCTGGGCTACACGGAGGACGGACATTGTAAAGGCGACGTGGACCGCACGCTACCCATGCCACAGAGGCTTGTCTGGGACATCCCCTCAGAGGTACGTAGGCCCTGCAGCAAGTCTATGTCTGCTTAAACATTCTGCCCTTTCTTACTCAGTTATTACACTTGAGCAGTCAGATTATTTTCTCTGTTTCCATTAGTTTAAGAGCATGTGTTCTTCAGACCATGCTGACTTTTAGAATTCTCCTGAGCAGTTCAGATTCATCTTAACTTTTTTACTATTTCAGAGTAGCAGTGAAGATTAGAATTATATTTATTTGATCTTTGTGATGAGAAAATGAAAAACTCTTTGCCTGTAACTGCATCCTGTGCACAGAGCAATGATCAGTTTCCTTTTGTCATTCTATTGCTGACAAAAACCTCCATGCAGTCCCAGATGACTTTTCTGACAACACATGAATACTTATTTCTCACCTAAGTCACCTAAGGATAAAAAGATACCTCTAAAAAAACAGTCAAATCATTCTGCTATACTATTCAAAATGCTGTGCTTGGCAATAGTTTTCCAATGTATAATGTTCAAATACAAATCATTTATGTCAACTCACACATTAAGGACTCTTGGAGTTTGACTTGATTTACACTAAGATATCTGTGGTTTTAAAAGCTGCGTATATTCTGTGCTGTGAACAGGAAACGAGCATGGCTTACCAATAACATTTATCATTTTATTTGTTTAACTAACTACTGTGGCCTACTAACACCCGAGTCCATCGCGAAAGGATCAGATTGAAACATAAACAGCTTTGTTGGCGACGTTCCTGTATTGTGCTCTACCTAAGATAGATCAGTATTGTTGTTAGATGTCAGAACATGGAGCCAAATTATTTTCCATAGCGATCAGGAATTTTCCACCCATTAGTGAATCCAGTCCTTCGGTTTAATTTTCACATTGCATTTAAAAACAAAAAGTTTAGCTGTGAGAGAAAGCACCTACTGTACTACATTAAAATAGTTGTTATGAAATCAGTGATCCAAAAGTTGACTTCCTCTGCTAACATGACTGCTTGATTGCTGTTCAGATGAGGAAGGGAGAAACAAACATTCCAGCTGCAATGGATCGTGGGACAACAATAAGGCCAACGACAGCCCGTGACCTTAAGTTTTAAGTTCAGCTGATTACGTGGGCTTTCACATTTTCACAATATAACAGGTCAGCCAGTAAGTGAGTATGTAAGTGTGTTCTTAGACTAATAAACTCATAAAAAATATGAGTAGGGGTTAACAGCACTGTTAACTGAGAACTTAATGCTCCAGTGCATTTGTGTTTGTAGAGAAAGAGGAGGAGTATAGTACTGTGGCTGTGCCAAAGAGCCCTTTACATGACATGAAGATGGAGGAGACCAGTTTCAGTTCAAATGAGGACAGATTGAATCGTATTGACCACGTGCAGTGCAAAGCGTCCTTGCTGTACCAGCACACATGCTTTCTCTCTCCCACACACATACTCCAGTCTGAGGCCCAACAAATGATGTGGTCTCCCCCTCGTAGCAAAATGGGGCCAGTGATTAGCTATATCTTTTGGTCATGGGAAGAAAAAACAGGTTAACTTGAGGTCTCTAATAACGGTAATGTTAAGTTGCTGTACAAAGCCTATATCTCTCTTACCTCTTTTCCACCAAAATGTGTTTTTTTTAAAACATGGGTTGACCAGCTAAAAATAGACTATTCCCGCTTCCTGCAAGCAAGGCAGCCCCTGTGGTATTTTTATCTGAAGTTATTGGTCGCCGACATTATGTCTCACTTCCTTAATAGATCGCCTCCACTGGATGCTGATAATCTGTCATCACTTTGCGCACCGGAATTTAGCATGTTCACCCGTGTCTAGGTATTAGATCAAAGCCGAACGGAGCAGAGGTGATGAAAACCATGTCTACTGCAGTCAATTGACCAGGGTGTAAATGCAGACAAACGCCCGATCCAAGCTTGTTTAAGTGGGTTTTTTGACAAGTGGAAAAGAAGTATTTGTCTGTGTTTGCTTTACCAGCCACTTCCAGCACTATTCTGTCTCTCTGTGCCTGAAATACGCGAGACCGAAATACAACTCACATTATTTATTATGTTTGATAAATGCCAATGGGTAGTGTTAATAAACCGTTGCTCCAGGGTGTGAAAGAAAAAAATACCGCAGCAAAGGCTGGTTAAAAGGAGAGAGATTGGTGAGGGTTCAGTAATTGTCTAACGTTGATACAAGTCCTGACCTGGAGTACGTAGAAAAAGATGAAAATTAGGGAAGAAATACAAGTAGCAAGAACTGGTTGCCAGGCCTGGAGAAACAGCTGAGTGGTTAGCTCACCTGCCAGGCTGGGCAGCTAGCATGTTAACAGCACCATCCTCAAAAGCCTCAACAGCACTGGGTTGTTTTTGCAGTTACGATCCCCAAAAATAAACAAAGCTGGTTTTCCACAAGCAGAACATGGGTATTTCTGGTAGTGTCCAGTAGCACATTAAACACAAGCTGGCGTCTACACATGTTAACTCAGCTGTCCCGTTGACTCCCTCAGCCGCCGAATTTTCACAGTTGAGCCTCATTACATTGTTTAGTGAGTTTCAGAAACAGCGGCTAATGCACCTCACAGACACATCATAATGATGTCTTATCCATACAGCTTAGCCAGCCAGTTGTTTCTCAATGAAAACCAGTACAAAGTGTTTCGGAAAGGGAATAAAGAAAAAGAGGAATTGTAACCCCCTATCACTCCGAACAATGGTGAAACACAGTATGCACCTCAGTAATATTAAATCTCCTTAAAAGTACTTCAGTAATGTTAGGACTGGGCAACAGAATGAAATATCACAATATTTTTTTTGTAGTAGAGCAGTCTCGAAAATGACACCACTTTACTGTAATGCAGCAACATGTATGCCATATGATTACAATATCCATAATCTAATATGATATTTAATCTCATATCAGTGTTTCCCAAAGAATCAGACTTTAATCGTGGCAGTGGCTGTGCAGCTGGGGTGCCAAACAGCATGCACCCTCGAGACCTCCACTGACCGAGTTGCCTAACTTCCGGTCTTGGATGGGAATGAAATGTAATCGGGCACCTCTTCTAGACCCTCCAACCCACCTCTTCTAGACCAAATTTCCCAAATTGTGACAGTTAGATGAGTAATTTTGATGAAGTTTGAGGCTTTTATTACCGTTTCACAGACACGTTTTTCACAATGTTCACAACACAACAGTCCCCAGTGCATCACATGAAGACGTAATTAATTTGGCAGGGGGTGTTACCTTGAGCGTATGAGAACAGGACGCGCAGCTCCTGAAACAGAAAATCACTATGTGGCTACATTATGGGAAACACTGACACAAATAAATGAATGTGTGGGAAACACTGCCACAGTAATCATGTATTGATATATTTCTCAGCCCCTCTAGCAATGTTAAATACAATGCATAAAAAAAACCTTGCTAGCCGAGGTTTAAACCGGTATTAACCATTGCTCTCCTGTAAATGTGGAGATTTATAATGTTTTTAGTAGGGATGGCTGATAGGGGTGTGCATTGGCACTGCCCTCACGATTCGATTCGATTCGATTACGATTCACCAGGTAATGATTCGATTCAATTCGATTCTACGATGCATTGCGATGCATCAAAATTCTACTGCACACAACAATGCACATTTTTTATCAGTCATGAGGCAATACAAGCAGTCAGATATTGAACAACAAATTTTATTGGCTGCTATGTGTGTATTATCACTCTCCTGTTTCCCCAGGTGCTCCCCTCTGTTAATCCAAACTTGTGGACAGTTTATAATCATATGGATGCTGTTATAATGTGTAGTGATTGAGATCCTGACCCACCAAACATCCTGGAAAGTGACTTTTGTTTGTTAAGTTTTTCGCGCTAAACTACATAACATGTTATGTTTAACACTGTGTGGGCAGGGGGTTGCTTGCCAAAGGAATGGAAACATGCGGTTGTGGTCCCTATTATGAAGCCAGGCAAAGAGGAATCTGACCCTAGTTCATACCGTCCTATAGCACTCACAGCAGTGCTGTGTAAAATAATGGAGAGAATTGTTACTAATAGATTAGTGTATTTTTTATTGACCAAAGGAATCTTCGTTTTCAGAAGGGCTTCCGAAATGGGAGGTCCACAATGGAGTCAGTTGCAGTCTTAGATCAGGACATTAAAAGGGCATTTAACAATAAGGAAAGTGTAGTCATTGTATTTTTAGATATTGAAAAGGCATATGATTCTTTGTGGAAGGAGGGTTTAATGATTAAAATGTTTGATATAGGAGTGAGGGGGCGGATGTTCAATTGGATTAGGGACTTTTTAATGAATAGAACTATACAAGTAATGGTGGTTGGTGTTAGCTCAAAGAGTGTAGAAATAGAGAATGGAATCCCACAGGGAAGTGTTATTAGTCCAGTTTTATTTAATATAATGATCAATAACATTTTTTGCAAAGTAGAGGGAGCATTCGGTTTGTCTTTGTTTGCCGATGATGGGGCTATCTGGAAAAGAGGGCGAAATGTTGAGTTTATTTTAAAGCAGATTCAAAGAGCATTAGTGTCAGTAGAGGAATGGGGGAACACATGGGGCTTCAAAATATCTGCCTCTAAGTCTAAATATATGGTGTTTGGCTTTAAAAGGAAGCTGCCTAGTATTGGATTGTATATGTATGGATCTCCACTGGAGAAGGTCAAGGCTTTCAAATTTTGGGGCGTTTGGTTTGAAGAGCGGATGACTTGGGCTGTGCACGTCAGTAAAATTCTGTTGAAGTGTGAAAAAGTTATGAATGTCATGAGAAGTCTGGCTGGCTGTGAGTGGGGGGCCGACAGGGAGACAATGCTTCTAATTTACCAGGCCATGACTAGATTTTCTCTTGATTATGGGTGCTTTGTGTATGGATCTGCGTCTAAATCTGTTCTGGGAAGGCTAGATGTGCTGCAGGCCAGGGCTTTGAGGCTTTGCTGTGGGGCCTTCAGAACTTCCCCAGTCCCTGCCCTGATTATTGAAATGGGAGAAATGCCCTTATGGTTAAGGTGCATTAGGTTACAATATTGTGTAAAACTAAGTTGGTGTCATCAGACTTTTCCAGCAAGGTGCCTGCTACAAGAGTCTGACGGAGGCACTAAGTAGACCTGGGCGATAAACCGAAAATTTCCGATACCGAAATTTACGACGATAACCGATGTCATTTTGGCCATGTCGGTATATTCGGTGTCATAGGTTTAACATCCACTAGGAACAGGGGGACATGTTAGGTCCACTTGATTAATCTACCCGGCGTATGTGCTTATTTTACATTAATTTGATGGCAAACTCCACCCCCCCGATGCAACACCAGCTATGCCAGGTTAGTATTCGAGTGAACCCACTCTCGCTGCGAGTCGCGGACAGTTTGGGTAATGATGCTGCGTTCAAAGGCTGCAACAGGTCACTGTCTTCTGCCGGGCCGGTCCATTGATCAAACAATTGTGTTTTATTTTTTAATAACTCAAAGTAATGACTGTATTTCCAGCTAGAAAACACGCATCTCTCTCCTCCCTCCATTGTTGTTTGCATTTGTGTCTCTGCGTGGTCTGACACGTAAGTGAGCTCATGCTGAGAAACGTGACTTCTCGCGTACGTGACGTCATCCCCCTGAGACGCAAGAAGAAAGCAAAAATATATATTTTTACTAAGGAAAATGACTTAGTAACGCATTACCGGCATCACTGATTGTGTAGTTTAAGTGCGACATGGAGCATGAAGATGTAAAGAAAAAAATAAAAACTGCAGAATTAACTTTGAGCAAGTTTGGAGGAAAGTCGGAGGTGTGGACCCATTTTAAACAACTCGTGGGCCGTGATAATAACATGTGTCGGCTTTGTCGAGTGCATTAAGTGCGGCATTTGTTGCATTATTCATTAAGATTTCTGTTGTTCAAACAACTCGCAATTGTAGTCGAGAACGTCAGTTATAACAGCCCACGTATTAAACAGTTGTCGGGTTTAAATCGGTCTCGGGCTCATAATTACATTCAATGTGTCGGGCCGGACACAACGTGTCTAAGCTCTACTCGGGTCCAGCCGCGACTTTACTGAGGTTCACCCAGTGTGAGCAGCAGGAGGACGGTCAGCTCACCTCCCAGAACATGGCACTGAATCGCTGACTGATTTAGGGACTGTCATCGAATTACTTAGCATAAATATATTAATACAAAATAATTGCAGTTCTTTCAATATCTTCCATGTCATGGGGCCCAGTGACTCCAGCAGCAGATTGTATTAGTAAACTGGACGAATGAGACACAGCTATGTTTATTGTACTTTAGTGCTTCCTCTATTTTATATGAATATTAATATGCACAAATCTTGATTTTTCTCAATAGCTTCCATGTCATATGACCCACTGACTTCTGAAACAGATACTGTGTCTATCAAAAATCCATAATGATAAAGAAAATAATGGTGAAAATGGTTCTAATGCTCAAGAGGTTAACATATTATTAAGCAGCAATGTCAACTTCTCCACTATTTTGTCTCATGTCTTGGATTCTGATTCTGAAATCCTCAAAATGTTTATTTATTTACATCCAACCTCTTCCACCACCTGCTGTACAACCACGTGATTCAAGAAATAAAAAAAGCGAGAAGCTTAGAATTTGTTTATAAGGGACTGTATATTTTATACTTTTAAACTTGTTCAGTTGTTGTCATTTCAAGTAATCTGTGCTTTTCAGATGTTCTTAACTACTAAATAGTCCTTTAAAGTGGCATTTCTGTAAATACGCAGGATTTTTGTTCCTTTTTTGGGGGGGGGGGGGTTACTTATCGTTCATTTATCGTTATCGAGGTGAGTTGTCAATATATCGTGATATTGATCTGAGGCCATATCGCCCAGCCCCAGCACTAAGTATAATACATTTTTTGCAAATATAAATCAGTGGGCTGGGAGGCTGGGCTTGGAACAGGTTAGTGTAGCGGAACATACAAGCTGTCTACCTATGCCACACTGGGTGCTGCCCGAGCTGAACATTGAACTGGTCTTTTTACAGGAAAAAGATAAGAAGCTGGTAACTCCAAAAATAGCAGAACATCTAAATTCAATTAGAGACAATACCTTGATTATTTTTACAGATGGATCCAGAGATCCAGTTAGTGGGAGAGCTGGGTTTGGGTTGTATGTGGAGCAGCTTGGGGTGAAGATTGGCTGGCGCATCTCTAATGGGAGCTCTGTTTTCACATCTGAGTTAATGGCAATCTTATGGGCTTTAAGGTGGATTGAGGAAACCAGATCTAGAGAGGTTATCATCTGTACTGACTCTGCAGCTGCTCTGGAAGCCTTAAGAAGGGGGAAATCTAAGGCTTGACCTGATATTATTATTGACATTTTAATTGTGTTTTTTAGAATTGGGTTTAGATCTAACATCACCTTTTGCTGGGTTCCGGGACACGCGGGGGTTGGGGGAATGAGCAGGTGGATCAGATTGCAAAACAGAGTTTGAATAGAGAGGTAGATGTTCATATATCCTCGGGGGGTGTGGAGCTGAGAGATATAATTAAAGAGGGCTTAATGAAGGAATGGCAGAGAGGGTGGGGAAAAAAAGCAGGGGTCGACACTACTTCTCTTTACAACCTCAAGTTAGAAAAAGATGTACTTGCATCTTTCAGTCCTGTAGGGATTCAGTTAAACTGTGTAGGTTAAGACTGGGTCACTGTGGGCTAAATCACTCTTTGTTTATTGTGTGAAAGCATGTATCTGGTTTATGTGAGTGTGGGAGTCCTGAGACAGTAAAACATGTTTTTCTGGAGTGTAGAAAATATGTGACCATGAGAAAACCAACAACAAGTCTCCCCAGAGGCATTTTGAGTTATTTACAAATTCCGAAAGGGTAGTTAAGCTTTCCAATGATGTCTAACAAATATAAATCCAGTGAGTCATTTTGATGACCCGGTTTCCACCAAATCAACATCTTCTTCTTTTTTTTACCCTTTTTTTTTACCGCAACATAGGCTACGGTTCACGTCATGATAACTTCTGTATCTAACCACCTATTCAAACTTCCTCAGTCCATATTTGTCTTTGTTTGATAGCCTACTTCAAGAGACTTTTGGTTAAGTAACCATGGACAGCTCCTACACAGGATCATTCTGCTGTGTCGTTGTCGCCGCCGTCACCCCCGCCACCCGCTACACAGGGCCCTGCACGTTACAGCGCAGATGTCCTGAATGATCATCAGTGTTGATTATTTATAAGCCCAGCGGACTGAGACACTCAGTTTTTTTTCTTTTCCACTAGCACTCAAGCGTGATGTCCGACACGAGAATCAAACCCGCTAATTTTAAAAACACACCAGCAACAGCGACCTGATCTGAAGCCTACTGAGACTGTTGTTATTCTGTCACCTGATTTAAAACACGCTGTGGTCCGTCATCGAGGTGCAGACGAGGTGCAAAGAGTAGATACTGAGCAAGATAGTTATCTGTAGTTTACCTTACTCGAGAGTATCCGACCCAGTGCAGGACTCTGCTGTGAAGGTGGAGACATGCCGCGGTGGTGTATTTGCGACAATTTTAAAAAAATTGTCGCAAATAGAAATTTGAAGGAGCGGCGGCTAGGATTTAGGAATGGCGGGCCGCCACTCCTAAATGAATGTAGAGGAAACACTGAAATCTGATAATATTTTAAGAAGTTGTGGCACAAGTTGTGGCACATGTATGCACATCTCAAAACCCTTTAGGGAGAAAACAGCCCTAAGACATTTGCTGTTCTCACAGTAGGAAATTCTCACCCCCTGGCTAGTCAACACAATGGTGCTCATTTGCATCTCATTTAGATAAGCCCTCCCCCTACATTCATTCAGGCCCCGTCCAGACGACAACGCCGTTTTTCGAAAACGCACACGTATTGCATCGTTTTGGCCGACCGTCCGTACGGCTCCTCAAAACGCAGCGCCTGAAAACGCACTTTTTTGAAAACGGGTCTCAGGGTGGAGAAATCCGAAAACGCAGCCCTCCCGTTTTCATGTGGACGGCGAATCCGCATACTTTCCAAAACGATGACGCAATCGCCCCACCCCGCGACGTCTCATAACAACAACAACAACAAAAATGGCGGACTACATGCTCGTGTTCGTGCTGCAGAAGATATTGAGCCTTTCTTGCAACTTACATGCCTTGTAGTTCAGTGTGAGTCTCAGCAGCAGTTCGACCTCATTTCCGGTCCACACAAACGATTCTGGTTTCCTTCCACTCGCCATTTTCATCTTCCTCTTGTTGTGTTCGGTTTCTCCGTCTACTGTCTGTTTGTTTACAGCGCGCAAGCTTAATGTGCATGCTTCGTGTCTTCTTCTCTGTTTTTGGTAATTGTCAAGCGCCACCTAGAGGCTGGAATATGAACTACAGCGTTTTCGGCCGTTGTCAGTGGAGCCGTGTGGACGCAAATATTCTTAAAACGATGACGAGGAAGACGGAGAAAAAAAAGATCGTTTTCGCCCGTCTGGACGGGGCCTCAGTGACATCTGGTATCTGTTAGCCTGCAGTGCAGAAAGTATTTTAGTGGTTTGAACAATGGTTATCAAAAGCAGTTGTCATGTTGTTAATGTTAATGTAGTTTTATTTTCCTTAAGCACTTTAGTGGGCTGATCAGAATTAGAAGGTACTTTATTTTAATGGATATGCTTTTATTACAATAACATTGTCACCTAACTCTGGATGTATTCATCCAAACTATCCTCCAGTAAACTAGGTGCTAAATCATGAGCATCAGTCAATTCAAGCAATTTAAGCATTATTCAAATTAATAGCAGATGCTCACATTACAAGACAAAACCTCCCATTACAGCTTAGTTA
>CAEMYA010000193.1:2946657-2970068 GCA_903131615.1 Diplodus sargus | reverse complement strand
TCCGTGTCTTCTTCTCTGTTTTTGGTAATTGTCAAGCGCCACCTATAGGCCTGGAATATGAACTACAGCGTTTTCGGTCGTTGTCAGTGGAGCCGTGTGGATGTAAATATTCTTAAAACGATGACGAGGAAGACGGAGAAAAAAAAAGATCGTTTTCGCTCTTGTGGATGGGGCCTAAATATGATGTGGCCCACTTTGATGGCGAAGTAAATGCTCTGGAGGCAAATGAAACTGCACTGAACCAATAGTCGGAACAAAGCCTGTTTTGTTTCATTTAGTGAATGAGTCACTTTCTGTAAATTGAGCTACTTCACATCTAAAAATAGCACTTGAACAGGATGATGTGAATGATGCCATATCAAAACCACATGACTGAGGTTCACTGATGAGTCTTAATGGAGTGGACTCTGTATCTGTTCACATTTAAACTGTCAGTGTCTTTTTTTGACGTAATGTGTCACTGGATTTTTTTAAATTCTTCATCTATTGTGATCATTAGATAATAAAAATAATATATCTAATTTGCTAGATGTAAAATTTAACTTGGAAACAAACTAACATGCACGTGTGTCTGAAAGAGGACAGGGGAAATGAGCCCAGAGAGCACTCACTAGAGAACAATGGGCTCCTTTCCTGTGCACTGCTTGCATTGGCCCTCTGCTCTGAGCTCAGTCCTTATCAGGGAACATGATTGTGTATTCACATGCAACACTTTCTCTAGAGTTATTCCGGGTGCAAAACTACTGACAACCATACACACCCGGATCTGAGACCTGGTTTAACTGGACCAATCAAAAAGAGCTTAGAGTAGAATGGGTGCACTCTGACACTGAATTTCGTGTTTGATTGACCATTTCTGGTCTCCACCTTCTTCTTTTGATCACAGCATCCCTTTTGTATATCTTATGGTCAGTCAGACAGGAAGCAAGATTATTTTTCTTGTTTATACTGTTGCTTTTTGGATGTAGCTGTCGGATCAGATATACAGTAGACGTAAGTATTACACTCATGATTCTGCACTGGCCTCACTATGTTTAACCCATTCCAGCCAACAAACACACATAGGCGACAACATGACCTCCATGGTGGCAAGCGATAGACCCATCTGCAAGTGCTCTGTTTTCTACGAAAGTAATGTTTTTACATAGCAGCTCTAAGACAGGAAACTCTTGAATGTGCCAAACATATAAACATGACTATGTTGCATGCACCTCTTTCAGAGTTTGATGAAAAGTTGACAGCACATCCTTAATTTTTGTTTGACTGGCTTGTCTCTTCTGTATGGTTGTAGATGTTAGCACAGAATGGAAAACTTACTTGGTTCAAAATTGTTGTGAGGCAGAATTAACACACAGCAAGCCTCTTGTCTAGTTTGTGTGTCCGAGTAAATTCATAAAATCTGTGAAGTTGCCATATGTCCACTTCCAAAATGCTAGATGCATGTTTTATCACATGCCACTGGTATCAGCCACATCCCCCAACATACAAAGGTAACATAATCCTAATGTTCACCCACACGTGTGCAACATTAGTTGGCTATAATTTTATGTAAGCTGGAAACTTCTGATTATGCTTTTCTATGAATCGAGAAATTTCAACACCTCTTCTGTTTATGTGCATGTGATGATTCAGTTGGTAAATTTAAGTAGAATTCCACACCACAGTTAAGCCTCAGTGGATGGTATCGGATGAGATCACGCTGATTCAGATGATGCCTCATCGATAATTACAGATTTTTGCTGCTGGTAGTCACAACAATGAGGAAAATGGAAACCACCTGGCACCAACATTCAATAGAACTTACAAACGCCACTTTAAATTTTGTTTTTATTTTCTTTCTTTTTAATTTTACTGAAGGCATAAGAGGGAATGTACATTAATTACTTAGAAATCTAGATAGGGTAGTAGTTTAAGGTAAAGCTGTACTTTGAAATCAAAGTATGATTTTAGTTTTTCGTGTGTCATTTCACTTTCTTCTTTCAAGTTCATGAATAGGCTCTTGTGTTTGAAGCAACACAAACCAAACCCAAAAATGTAATCCCCGAGAATGTTTGTGGACCAGTCCCAGACGCTGACTGTTAAAATAACTGCTGCCATAATAAATACCCCAGATCCACTCAAAAACCATAGTGGGCAATGCTTTATGGGGGAAACATGAAATATAAGGGTTTATGGCATTAGAGAATTGTTGTCAATCAAATGATCTTGTTTTTTAAAGTCTCATTGTTCTTTCTGTCTTTCAGGTTCAGGCTCAGGTGTGCACCTCCCTGGCTGTTGCCCAGGCACTGGCAGATGATGTGGACTGCCACGTGTTTCCCTTCAGAGAGTTTGGAAAAGGACGTATCAAGAAGCTGCGTGTCAGCCCCGATGCCTTCATACAGATCGGCTTACAGCTTGCATACTACAGGGTAACACACTCTCACACAGTGCTTACATTGTAGACTGGAGTTGGACAGGTGGAGGAGGGATAATGGAAGAAGTGAACATGTATTGCACTTTATGGTTAGTTTGTTGCTGGTGCTGATGAGCCAGTCTTGAAACAGAGTGAAATTGAATTCATTTGGTTCAAAATACTTGGTTGACCGAGTGTGCACATTAATATAGTCCTAATAAGAATTGGTCTTAAAATACACTGAGAAGGGGGGATTAAGGGGATTATGGGCAGAAGTTATTATTATTACACAGATTTTGCCTGTTCCTTCCCATCATTCATTTTGATAAATAGACCAAAATATCGACTTCAACAGATCAACCGGCCATGTGTTAAGCCTGTCGCTGATAGGCGATCTATTTGTCCAATCGCCCAACCCTAGTCTATAGCACATGGTCTAAAAAAGCACGAGTGTGTTTAGGACATGAGTCCAAGTTAACCTGGGATAATCTGGGTGCAAAGTGCGGCACACAGCCCAAAGGAGTTGTATTTAGACAACTAATCTTGGATGTGATTTGGGCAGCACGTCAAGTAAACCAATCCGAATGCCGTCTCCCACTCCCTGTAAGAGCCAGGTGTGCCAGGATGTCACACATGGTAACCAGTGGCACTTGTCTTCGCTGAGGGAGAGGGATTTGATCCTCAGCTAATGGACCCTTTGTCCCACCATTTCACAGTCATCTGTCCCATCAACAACTCTGTTTGACTGCATATGAAAAGATAAACCAATGTTCCTGCAGTAGCAAAGGCTGCACTTTCAGTGTTCTAGTTTGGGAAGTATACTCCACCCAAATACTACTTTCTGTTTCACAATTTAAAGTTATAAAGGAAATGCCAAGGAACAATACAAAGAAGAGAAGGATTTTCTACTTTTTCTGACCATTCAGTATTCAAAACTCAGATTGAATGGTCGTCCTTCTGTCTTCAGTTGTTTGTCCATCAAATCAAACACTATTTAACTCTCAGACAAGAGAGATGGACAACAAATAAGTGCCAGTACTGTGTGCATATGTACGTCTTACCCTCCTATAAATGTTGGCTTAGCTGAACAGCCCGTAAGAGTCATTTCTCTCTCAATGATGTGCCGCCTTTGATGCTTTATGTTCAGTTGATCAGAATGCCGACAACAAGGCCTTTCAAGTGCTGACTGTGGGGGACACACTGCACAGACTACAGCCTCGGACTCTGACAGAGGTCACATTTGTATGATCTGTGTTGTTTATTTTATCTGCACTGTCTGTGGCAGCACAGAGTTGTATGCTAACTGATGGTGCCCACAAATATAAAATATATAAATATTTCTACAGCTTGTAGACACGATCCTGACTTAACCCTTAACTTGACATTTAAGGAGGACAGCATCTCCAGAATCTGTGGATTTAGTGTCTATAAAGGAAAAAAGTTGATTATTGATTGAGGTGCAGGATGGGAACTTTTTGTTTAAAGACCAATAGATTCTGCCGTCTTGACTTTTATCTGCCTTTGAAGTCTGCCTGTCTAAACCTCCTTTCCTGAACAGAGTGTGGTCACGTTCTCGTCTTTCCTGTTTATCTTTCCTTTTATAAACAGTCTGTCTCTATCTTGACTGGTACTTGCATTCAACCCTATTTTCCTTTTACCCGGGATTTATTTATCTTACGTTAAAAATGTCTTTCCTCTGTGTGTTGCCTCTCTTTTTATTGTCTGACCATGTGGACCCTGACTGCAGCACATTAATGTGTCCATTATGTTGGACAGTAAAGAGTAAATGGCAATTTTTTGTTGCTTTTATTGTTTTTATTCATCTTGCAATATTCGAATGTTTATACAACAGAATGACCACATGCTAGCATCTCTCTATTGCTCCAACACCTTCCTCTCAAACCTCTTCTCTCCACCTCCTCTTTCTCTCCTTCCTCCAGGATCGTGGTGGTTTCTGCCTGACTTACGAGGCGTCGATGACCCGTCTCTTCAGGGAGGGCCGGACAGAGACTGTGAGATCCTGCTCCAACGAGAGCGCTGCCTTTGTCAAAGCTCTGGAGAATGGAGAGGTACTGACAGGTTTCTTGTTTTGGTTGTCTTTCATGGAAAAAGCTCAGCATTTTGAACTCCTGCTGACCCAAATGCCAATCCAAGCTCCGGTGAAATGTCAACATATATTCACAGAAAATAAACATTGATTATTTGCTCAGATTTGTGGTTTATAAATAGTGTTTAGGTTAATGTACAGATGTTAGTGACAGTGTCATTTGGATTAACAGGCAGAGGAACAGTGCAGACGTCTCTTCCGACTGGCCTCAGAGAGGCACCAGAACCTTTATCGGTTGGCTATGACTGGAGCTGGAATTGACAGACACCTCTTCTGCCTCTATGTGGTCTCCAAATATTTGGGGGTGGAGTCACCTTTCCTCAAAGAGGTAAGCTTTTCAATGTTACATTGCTATTGTAGTATTTTCTCAGTGACGCAGACAGAATATGCACACTGAAAACATTTAAAGCAAGCACCTGAACAGTAAAAGTGCACGTTTCCTCTACTTTATTATTCATCCCTATTGCCTCAGACTTACTAGAAATGTTGCCGATTTATGTTGCCAATGACTCATGGTCTCAGTAAACTGTATACACTGTAGGATATTGACTAATTGCTGTTCTCTCTGAGGGCAGACGATCCCATGACAAGACTTAACTCGTATCCAGACCGCAAGTATCATTGCTGTCTGGATACGTGTTAAGTCTTGTCGTGCTTCAAAACTGATGATCATGATTATGGGCGGCTGTAGGTCAGCAGATAGAGTGTGTCATTCAGTGATCTGATCAGCACTCACTGAATGAACAGCAACTAACACTTGAATATCTATAGACCAAAAAGCTGGTCATGGAAAATCCCCCTTTTTACTCAGTCCTTGTTGCTGGCAAATCCAGCATATGTAGCCATCAGTCAGCTTGTGTCACAACACAAAAGACAGTAATGCAATCAGCCCTTCAGTGAACCGTAAGTTATTTTCAAATACAATTGAAACAGCAGAAGAATATGGAGAAAGCTGGTGAATCAATCTGATCATCCCAAGAACATATAAACTACAATCTTTTTGAGTCCCCCACTCTAAAGTCAGTCGTTTAGAAAATTGTTGTTTTGTATTATGTAGTTTCTTTTATTGTAACTTGGAGGCATTTATGTGCGCAGCATTTGTGTCCAAATGTCCAAAAGTTTCTCTTGTCACTCACATTCCAGGTTTTGTCGGAGCCGTGGCGTCTCTCCACCAGTCAGACACCAGTGCAGCAGATGGAACTGTTCGACCTGAAGAACAATCCCGAATTCATATCATTGGGCGGGGGGTTTGGACCTGTGAGTGACACACACTGCCATCTTGTTTGTGACTGCCAGTGTGAATGACAAGATCATACTGGGTGCATGTTGATAGAGTGGTGTAGGGATGGCTCATTTTTGCTGGCCAGCCTGGAGGTTGGCATCACCCTGTTTCCCTTGATAAAAAAAAATCCTCTGAGATTTTCGAATTGGAATTTGGATTGTCCCTGAAAATAAACTCTGTAGCAAACACAAGTTTATGATAATTACACGTTTTGTTCAGCAAAATAATCTTCACAGATGAACACCACTTTTATGATTGTTGACCCTAAATTATATCATTAGAAGTAAAAAGCTGATGTTTGGCCATAAACAGACTACATTGCGTTCACATGACTTAAAACACCACCATTAAGCATCTTGCTACACAATTGATGAACACATTTACTATACATTGATCTATGAGTTCTAAAGTTAGAGTCAGACAACTTAAGTCATTTTAAATACTCGTAATCATTTGTAATTCAATTGTAGGACATTTAGTGATGTGTTTTATGCTGCAATACAAAACATGTACATTTCTTAAGCTTGTGGTCACCACAGACCTTATTTCAGACAAACTGATTAACTGATAACTAATTAAAAAAAAAATTGACTTTGAGACGAGGGAAGAGGAAGTGCAACAATGTTAACTGATTTCCAGGTTGTAGGACTCAATACTCGAACACTCTGTTAAAGCCAGGAGTTGAGATCTGTAAACACACACACACACACACACACACACACACACTATGGTATACTTGTACACTGGGTGGTATGTGAGACATAACCGCTGTTCTAATATGATATCTGTCATGCCAGGTTGCTGATGACGGTTATGGGGTTTCATACATCATTGTGGGTGAGGATATGATCAACTTCCATGTGTCCTCCAAACACTCCTGCAGTCAGACTGTAAGTTATACCTTTTGTTTCTTTCATCAGTTTTAGTTAAGTTCTTGATTGTTACATTAAAACACAGTTTTACACAGCTTAATCATTTTACTCAGAAATCTCAATGAATTATGACTAGTAGATATAAGGTTTTTTTTTTGTTTTTTTTTTGTTTTTGTTTTTTTCCCCCACAACCAGTCACACAAGACACTTAACAGGAAAGGACTGTCCGCTTTCACTTCCCTGTTCTAATGTTCATTGTTATTGTGGATTCCTGTAAAAGCCTGAAATGCCACGATGGCAGAGGAATGTCCTCTGTGCCATAGCTCGACTTTCATCGCCAGGAACAATCCAGCACGGTCACAGATCGAATAGCATAGTGTTGTATTATTTTTCTAAAGCCATCACACTGTGCAATTAGTAATAACTTAAGAATGATAACGTGCCAGTTTAATTTGCACAACTCATAATCTACATCCTATAATCTCTTCCTCCTCTACTCTACCTGTGCTTTTGAGTCTCTACACTTTTGCTTTTCATACCCTCTTTCTAATGCTTTACTTTTATCCATTTTAGGACTCCCACAGGTTCGGAGCTCAGATAAGTAAAGCTCTTCAAGACATCATGACTCTCCTGTCCGCTGACACCAAAACCTCCTCCAAAGGCACAGCCCAGCCTCAGGCCAAGAAGCTCTTGTGAATAAGACAGGAAGCGTCTCACCATTTTGATAAATATTACCTGCAAGTCATCTAAACTGAGTTCAACATACTAAGGCATTCATTAAACTGCTGAAAGTGAATTTGATGAGTGAAATAAAAGGGAGATCATAGACTTATTCCTGAGGGCAGGTGTTGTAGTTTAGATCAACAGTAATAACACTGCTTTTAAGCCCTGTTCAGACAGTGAAAAACAAGACACACTGCAGATTTACAGAGCCCTGTGATGATCAAAGGTAATTTTTGGCACTTTTTTCACCTCCTGCTCAAATAAGTCAGCTTCAGCTTGATGGCTTGTCAGAATGCAAAACACTTCCAGTCCCTGCTTTCACAGAGAATATGAACCCTGCAATGGGTGATTTTTAAGAGAGAGGGAGCAAAGGTCGCCATTTAAGAATGAAGGCTTTCGTCTATAAGTGAGACGCATTGAAGTGGGACAGATCTCCATTACATTAGGGGGAAAGCATTAAGAGACCCTAAATCTCCATACAAGTGAAGGGAGATTTATTGAGTTTGTCCTCAGTATGAAAAAATACTCCCAGCCAATTGAGATCAATTTGCATCAATTCAGGTTATAGAGTGCATTTGTTTTCATTTCTAATCAAATCAGAGTGATGCAGTGAAAAGAGTCACTGAAGAGAAAGAGCTATTTTGAGACCACTGACCCAAATCCCCCCACCTTGTCATCTGCATTTCCTTCATCAGCAAGTTTTACATCCTTGTTTGTTGGCTCCCAGGCTTCTTCACCGTCTTGGCTGGCTACCCTTCTTTGTGCTTTACCAACACCTCAATGATCAGTGTAGTGGATCAAAACAGGAACATTTATTGCATCCATGGCTGCATACAGAACACAAACAAAACTTGGACCCACAAGTAAAAACATTGCTCTGTGGCACTAGTTGTTGTCTGAAACTCCGCTTTAAAGCAAACTGTTGGCCAGCACCTCTTCGGCTTGCTCAAATGGCTCTGATGAAAGCCGTGGTTACTGTTATCAATGAGTATATATTGAGAACTGAAAATCTGATGTTTCTTTATGAGGTATAGTGTGATTTGAGTGAAGTGTGTTGAAACTGGAAGTGGTTACTGATTGTCTTTGAACTGTTGTTTCACATTTCACAACATAGGGTTATCGGTTGTGGTTCAGGATGCCTGTGTGCCAGCTGGAGGGCGGCCAACTATTCTGTGCTTTGTATCTCAACATCTAGTGAAAACATGAGCCATGGGAATACAAAATGTAAAATGATAGTTGAAAGTCCCTATTTTCTCACCGTTTAAGTTCAGTGAATTCTGATTCACACAATTCATCAGCGTTCTCTGATAACACTCGTTACCAAATAACACCTAAAAAAATGCTAAGATAGTTATGACTGAGGTCAGCTGACAACCAACAATGGAAATGTCTCAGCTTACCAGTCACAGTTGTGCTTTGCTAGTATTGAATGAAAGAATGAAGGAACCGGCAGTTGACTCACTCGCTGTGTTGTATTGCCTGTTGTCATTTTTTTAACCAGCTATTTAAATTTTTCAAGGGTGCCTCTTTCAAACGTTTGGGAAGTGAAAGGGGAAGTGAACCCTTCGACTTCTCTTTTGAAGTAAGCACACTTATTATGGCAAAGACATACAGAAGTAAGTATTCAATTGATCAGGATTTAGATGAACAAATGGTACAACCTACTGAGGTGTCCCTCTCATCTCTCACTCTGCTTTTAAAAGGCTATTGCATGTAAGCAACACAACTGTGCCTAATTGCAAGTATTCATTCAGTAAAACAGTTTCAATGCAATTTTTAAGTCAATGCAATTCCAGAGGGAAACCTTGTAACATTTCTTGTGTAGCTGTCTTCTCTGTGTGTGTTTATTAGAATGTACTACAGTTGCTCAGTTAGTTACTGTTAGCATCATCAGCATATGCTCAGATCTGCAGTGATGTAATGGTAAAACAAAATCTCCAGCACTGTTACACACAGACTACATAATGTGTATTTCATAGTCTGCACTCCCAAAATTAGCTAAATATTCCTGCACTAATACAATTAGAAACATTGACAAAAAAGTGACTTTGTTGATGTAGCGATAACCTTCCACTACATCTCTGCACATGTTTTCTAACTGTACTCTAACTTCTTGGTATCTCTTTTTAGAGAAACTTTTGGCATAATATTTTATCAACCTCAGACCACAGTGGCTTCAGTTTCAATTCTCAGGTTCGACATTTAGCAACTCATTTCCAAAACTGTTGACCGCCTGAGCAGCCTTTTGTGTATTACGCAGCAGTTTCGACATGTGGAAGGCCTTTAAGAAGC
This sequence comes from Diplodus sargus, assembly GCA_903131615.1. Lineage (NCBI taxonomy): Eukaryota > Metazoa > Chordata > Actinopteri > Spariformes > Sparidae > Diplodus > Diplodus sargus. The sequence goes on along the minus strand of CAEMYA010000193.1, from coordinate 2,960,400 downwards.
TGCTTTTAATTATTCTTGGTTCTCTTTTCCTATCGCAGTATGCAGACCAGATTTCCCTGTGCTCGGAGAGAAAGTGCTCAAACGAGCTTGACAGAAAAAAAACGAAACCATTTTAACGTCTTAGTAATGATGTAGGTATTCAAAGACTGCTAAATATGTTATTGTGATCACACACACAAAAAAAGTATTATGTGAACATCAAAACATTTGTCACAAATACGCAACGTTTAAATGCATTTTTTAATATCCTCTCGTCCCCTCCATACCTCTATGATGTGTATTTTTTAAGTCTTTATACGAAATGCTGAGCCTCTTGGTCTCCTTAACAAGGGCTTCTCATAATGTTTGCTCATTTCAGATTCATCTGTTTGGACAGGAGCTTCAGATAAATGCATCAAATGTGATAGATGTTATTTAGCCCTCATTACTGTCCGTTGTCCCTCACTTAATGCCTCAGCCTTCCTTGAAAGCCAGTCAAACCAATTATGTGCCTCAGATTTCTCTGCTTACGCGATGGAGTCAACGTCTTCAGGCTGTCAACAGTTTACAAAATGAGCCTCTCACAAAAGAGCAGCACAGTTAGCATTTAGCGACAGATTTACAAGTTGTTTTGTTTGAACTAAAAGTTAAACAGAATAAGATTAGTACTGTCTTTTCTTACTTAATTGATTTAGGGATACATTTTTATAGTTTATTTCTGTGTAACCTATACAACTACTGTTCTTACTCTTGGTAATGGTGATGCTTGAATATTTTTAATGAGTTTGTGGGTATTGTAGTTTTGAATTGTATCCCATGTTTACTGATTTTACACTCCAAAAGATGTGTTATTGCTCTGTATTTGTCTGGTTTTCATTCTCAAGCCTATTTAAATGTTAATTGTGGACTTTGTTAAGAAGGCCTTTTATAGATGGTATTGGTGTGTTATGTGAAATAAAATACTTACCCTGTAGTGGATCTGCACTTGGTTTGTTATTTATCACCCGGGAGGAGCTCGGAGTAGAGCCTCTGCTCCTCCACATCCAGAGGAGCCAGCTGAGGTGGCTCGGGCATCTGTTTCGGATGCCCCCGGGACGCCTCCCTCGGGAGGTGTTCTTGGCATGTCCCACCGGGAGGAGACCCCGAGGAAGACCCAGGACACGCTGACCTGACTATGTCACACAGCTGGCCTGGGAACGCCTTGGGATCCTCCCGGAAGAGCTGGAGGAAGTGTCTGGGGAGAGGGTCTGGGTGTCCCTGCTCAGGCAGCTGCCCCCGCGACCCGACCCCGGATAAGTGGAAGAAAATAGATGGATGGATGGATGTGTCAAGCAAAAACAAATGAGGCTGTTTGCCAACATTGCCGGACCACAGAAAATTATAAAATTAAGTATTCCTTTACTATCTCTATAATCATGGTCCCATTGTGCCACCTCTCATGGTAACATTCATAACCATAAACTTACTATATTCCTCAAGTTTTCTTCAAAAATGATTTTGCATTATAGCCGTCAATTCCTGAAGCAACTTCGACAGGTTGGCTTGGCCTTAGCTGGAACTTCTTACGTTCCATAAGGTCAAGCTGCTCCTACAACAACTCAGTAGGGTGAGATCTGGTGATTGCACCGGCCAGGCCATTAAAGGAAGAATAGCAGCTGACTGCTTTTTCCTTGAATAGTTCTTCGTCACTCCTTGTCGGCGTTGGCTCTTTATCTTGTTGTAGTTGGCTCCCATCAAGCGCTGCCCACAGTGTATGGCATGGGGTTACCAAATGGAATAAAAGCTTTTCTAATGAAGCTTCCATATGTGGCCCTGTGCATCTGTTTCTCAGGCTAGAAAAGTTATATCGGGCCCTCCCACTTCCTTTTTCCATCGTGGTTAGAGTCAGTTTGCGCTGGTCTTTGAAATGAGTAGTGTGAACAGTCTGAGGTCTTTAGTTTCTTGCTAATTTCTTGCATGGACTAGTCTCACAACAGTAAACAAACAGAATGGAAAAAAGTTCAGTCTGGGCTTAAATCAAACCCACAAATGCTCCAGTAGTTCAAATAGCTGAACATTTCTGCTGTGCTAACAAAAAAACTGCCCACGGTTTTGTTGCCATGGTCAAACTGCCTTTTAAACACGGCAACAAATGGTAAAAATATAGACATGCTCAGAATGCGTTTGGGAAGTGATAGGAACCTTATTATGCTCACAGCTGTTCTTAAAGCTCCTTTTGCAACTAAGCCTGAAAAATGGCTCTTTTGTTTGGAATGGTAAATGCAATGAAGTTCGTCCTGCGAGTGCGGAAAGTTAAAGCTGCATCACTGCATGATGTGTGGCTGAGAGTAAGGGCAAACAAGTTACTTCTGGAGAGACTGAAGATGGAGATGTCATAAAAGGATCCCAGACCTTGTACTGAAATTTCAAATCATACAATTAAAATAAGTGCTGGTGTAACGGATGGCAACGATGCACTTGTCAAACTTGCCAGCTGTCCGAGGTTCAAACTCCAGTGGCTGCAAGATGACTGCGAAGGAAAGCTTGTGAGGGAGCTTCTGACACCAGACGACCCGCCTCTGTATCCACAGCATCAGACAGCCATGAAGTAATGGACTGCTTGAGGTCAGGAGGGTGATTTTGAAATTGTGGAACCACTTTGCGAATCCCAAAAGCATTGACGTGAAGTGCTCACCCGTTGAAGATAAGAGGTTCTGCTGATGAATGTGATCATTGTTTCACTTCTGAACATTGGGATCCTGCTTAATACATCAGGACAAAACAATGGTGTTATGCAATAACTGAATCATCTGCAAAAATCACTTGTCACAGGCACTGCCAACTATTCAGGAAAAGACTAGAATTATGGTTGTCAAGAAACAACCAGAGGTCAGGGAAACCTGAGCCAGCACTGCTAACAACAGAACAGCTGTCCTGTCTCAGTGTGTATGTGCCAAACTAGCTTCTAGGCTTAATGTTTGACACAGTGATGTACTGTGATGTCCTCAATCACTGACTTAAAGTTTAGAATAACAACAAGGCGTTTTAGGTACTTCAGTAACAGAATTTTCTGTGGGAGAGAGTCGCTCCTTTCAAACTTCTGAGACCTTTGACATGCACAAGAAACTATAAGAAAAAACAACAACTACGAAGCATAATGGGTGTTTTAATGTAAGGTAAAGTGTTACAAGGTCTCACGAAAAGACTCGCCTTCGGAGACCTCAAAGGCCGTGTCCTAAGCTGAGCTTAGGGTTTAAAAAAAAACAGGAATTCACATCTAATGATACCTAACGCTCCATGGTCAAATTGGCATTAGTTAATGTGGTGGCCCCTGAGGTGCAATTCACAAAGGCAAATTCCAAAACACAACCAAAAAACACAAGTCAGCAGAAGTTTTGTAGTCCACAGAACACAACATCCCTGGATCTTTTCAGGGAAACAGTGCTGCAGCATTATCCTGAACTGATAACAACTGGAAAAAGGACATGTTTTCTCTCAGCTCTGCCAGCATCATCAAAGTACGAAGAAGCCCTGAATTCCCCAAAAAATAGTTATTTTCCATCCATGGAATGTGTGCATCCCACCTCAGTGTGCGTGTTAACGCTGTTACCTCATAAGCTACAGCGAAGAGTTCATCTTAAAGGGTTTAACGCCTCTTCAAACCCCTCTAGTATTATTTTTCTGTCAGTTTGTTTTGTTGTTAGTCTTACATTTTTAAAACAAGTCTACTTCAGTGGGTTAGGAGAGTGCTGCAGCACTGTCCGGCTGTGATGTGAAGAGGATGATTGAACTGGTCTGCTATTTATTAGCAATAATAATAAAGATTAATATTGTATTGTTTGGTAACATTCCTGCCAGTAAGGAATGAGTCATTGTTTTGAAGAAGAAGAAAAAAACATGGAGTTAATAACATAGTGACTAAATGAACCAACTTTTGTTGAATGATCAGGAAAACAAATATCATTTAAGTCGGAAGTGACGTGTGACCTCTGTGTGGCATGGTCATCAGGTTCAGTTGGGGTGCAGCGCAGGTACAGGCTGCGCTCAGGCGCACTGCCCTTACGCACAGCAGACTCGAGAAGTCCCAAACTTTCCGAACGAGGCCATGTGCGGAGGAGGGAAAGTATGTTTAAGTGTCTGTGTTTAGATGGTTCGACTTTGTTTGGAAACTCCGGGGGTGAGATCATGTGTGAGGGCCGAGATAAGGGGGGGTATAAAGTCTGTGCAAATTAGAAAGCGAAAGTAAATTCACCGAAAGAGGATGAGTGCGTCAGAAGCTCGAGGCAGACCAGCGCCAGCATGGAAGCAGCACGGTAAGAGCACTGCAACAGTTCCCTCCGCGGGGCTCGATCGGGTGCCTGACCGAGCTGCCTTTATTCCTCTGAGACATACTGAGACAATCAACAATCGCAAAACTCTCAGGGTTAGATATGAGAAGATGTGGCTCAGGCCACACCTTGTGACGCCGCGTGGAGAAGACGCTTGATGTTCGCTGCTAACGCTTTAAACTGAGCCGACCTGACGGCTGCGCGCTGCGCCGCGTCCGAGCCGTGCGCCGCTGCCAGGGGCTGCTGTGTGAGCCGGGCACGTACGCAGGATGACATTGCATTGGCTTGGGATTTGCAGGGACAGAAATGTCAGAGCTTTCTCACTCAGAGATTCCCTAACTAAATTGTGTGTGTGTGTGTGTGTGTGTGTGTGTGTGTGTGTGTGTGTGTGTGTGTTCGGGGTGCTCTCTGGGCCGCGTGACGGAGAATGTTCTCCAAGTGCGTTGCATGGCAAGAGAGACGAGAATCTTTACGTGGCCCTCAGCCGACAGCTGCCCCTGTCTGTTCTTGTTTGGGGTCAATCACTTTCCTTCCCTCGCTTCCTTTATTCCTTCCTCACATCCTAAATTGCCTTTCCATGAACACGTTGTTTAACAGCGCTCCTGCATTTGGGGCGTCTTGCATTGAGGTGCGCTGTGTGCCCCAATGACATCCAATGCGATATATTTGATTTAAATGTAATGTTGCTAGATATGTCTTACAGTTAAAACTGTCAAATGTTAATATTTTTGACAATGTAAAATCTATTGTTTATTTTCCTAAGTGATTGTTTCTCCATTATTGGTCTTCAAATAAATAATAATAATAATAATAATTTCAGTTCTAAATGTATATTTACATTGTCAAGTGGTTATGATTAATGCATGCGTGTCCCGACCCACAGCACCCTGTGGATCTGTCCGGTCTCATCCAGCCCCTGTGCTGGTATTGTGGCTATAGAAATAATCTGAATTTAGAAAAATCACCATCAGTGAATCGTTTGACTCACTTCTCGAGCAAACATGCCAAACAGTTTCTGGTTTTTGCTGCTTGCCTCTGGTTGCATCAATGTAAACTGAGTGTCTTTGGGTTTTGCACCGTTGCACATTATGGCTCATTTGTAGTTGTCACCTTGGAGTTTGGAAAATTGTTGGTGGACATTCTCTCTGGTTTAAAAGGCCCTCAGTGTAAGGCAGTCATTCAGAATCTGACTCTGACCACGACTTCCACACAAACACTGAAAGGGAAAAAGTCACAATAACATGGGAATCATTTGTGACAATTTGGCTTAAGATCTTATCATATAAAAATGATATTTGGTTTGTTGCCATTTGTTTGTTTGGATTGCCTGTAACTTAAAGGCGGACTTGACCACATTAAGGTGTGTTTTGGGGAGTACAACTGCATCAGGCTAGTATAACGCCCTTTGTGTCGCCAGAGGAAGCCGCACCGGCTCCGGTGATGTCACTCTAAGCTGCATCGTCGGTAATGTAGGAAAGAAGAAGTGCAACATGTGTGGAATGAAAATTAAATCTGTTTCTATCATAGGAGAGAGAGAGAGTGTGTGTGTGTGCGTGTGCGTGTGTGTGTGTCAGTGTAGTTGCATCATAGACACAGACAGAATGATGTTTATGATGCAGAGGTCCGCTGCAATGTCAGCAGGTGTTAGGAAACGTTCCAGGCTCTTGCATCACACAGGCAGCATGGGGGTTGTGACCCACCAACCTTTTGCTACATCCAATAAAAGTAAACGCGTTGCATTTTTGCTCAGTGAATGTGGTCCTGCTATATGTTTCATTTAACATGTGCATATTGTCGCCTTGCATTGTGGAGCTGTGTGAAATCTGCAAACGTGTGTATTCCTGTCGTCACTTTACGCCTCAACTATAACAATTTTAAGATATAAGGGGGAAAAAAAAGATACATTCATTAATGCTTTTGATATCTACTCATCAGCGACATGACAGTCACGGCGAGCGCAACTACATCACAAGTATCTTGTTTCAAATGACATACTTGCTTCTTAAATATATCAAAATAAAAAAAACTAATTCTGGTGAGACATCTATTTAATGGAGAAAAAAAATAATTTGTTATTTAAAAAATATGAAACTGATATTATGTTTTAGCCATTTAGGCCACGTCCAGGCGACAACGCTCTTTTGCGAAAACGTGCATGTATTGCATCGTTTTTGCCGCACTCTCTTGAAAACAGAGGTCCGTTTCACAAAGCAGGTTTAGTGAAAACTCTGAGTCTGTTAACCCTGAAATGAGGGAAACTCTGAGTTTTCCGTTTCACAAAGGGAGGTAACTCAAACCAGAGAAAGAGGGGTAACTCTAGCCTGTTTCACAGAGAGCGGTAACTTAAGCTTTCGGTCAGTTACCATGGTAACATACTCTTTGAAACTAACCTGGTCGGGACCAGGTTTTTCTCAACAAACCTCGAGTTTCTCTCTGTCTCCGCCCTCTTTCAGCCACACACGGTATTTGATTTCCTCATTCATTTAGTCAGCGGGCGAGTTTTGGCGTAGTAAAGTTCTGCCGTCTGTTTTTTGAAGAAATTATTGCAAAAATCAGTCAGTAGTCCTACATTAGAAGTTATATTAGGTGGCGACTATGTTCATGGCATGTCATCTTATAATGATCCCGTGGATGAAGGTGCAGCATTACTGCGCAGAGAATTAAATATTCCTCGGGAGATGATTATCAGACTGCGCACAGATGTTCTTGTATTCCCAGACAGTTATCTTTTTGAGCGGCACCGTTTCACGTCACAGTTTATCATTTACATACACAACCTAATCCGTCCTTACATTTCCAACATTACCAACCGAAGTCATGCTCTCACATCCCAGCAGATATCGTGTGTTGCGCTGCGTTTTTTTTGTTGTTTTTTTTTTGCAAATGGGAGTTTTTTATACAACGTCGGAGATGCAGAGCACCTGAGCAACTGTACGCAGAGCGGTCCGAAAAGTGTTCCTCGCCCTGAAACGGCTTCTACCGATCTTCATTTCAGCTTCCCTGCCTCCGTTACAGGTGGCGGTGCTGGACCACCACCTGTTTTACGGGCATCTGCTTCTTTCTGTTGGCTGTGTTAGTTTAAATAGGCTTAATTATTTAACAGAAGTTGATATAGATGAGAAGACATTTATGTTCGTGAAAACAGCATTATGTTGGGGATAAAACAACTATTCAGTCAAACAGCCACTTAATATTTACTTTACAATGTAAAACATGATCAAACTGAGGAATCCCCATGAGATTATGCCGAGGTATAATGTTTGTATGTTTCATCTTAAGCTGCTGCCAAGTGCGCTTCTCCCCCGCGGGGTTGCACCTAAATTAAATAAATTAATATTCTACCACTCAAGTTTCCCCCTGTAATATTATTGTGATTGCAAAGGAGTAGCTACATTTAAACTAACGCATTGACCCGAGCAGCAATGTTCTCCCACACCGTCTCCCTCTCTTTTGCTGCTGCAGCGGTGTTACACTTCCTTCTAAAAACGTGTGCAAACTCACCTTATGAGCGCATTAATATTTCCAATTTCAGCGGAGTGAAAAACGTAGCCGCCCTCTTCCCCGTTGCCATGGTGACTTGTCGAATCGGGGCTCCATTGACGCTGTCTTTCTATACTTGTGGTGTACGCGCTTAACTCCAGGTGAAACTACTCCGAGTTGATCAAACTAACCCAAATCAGCTGTTCTGGAACCGAAAACTCAGAGTTTCTTATCTCAGAGTAGATCAACTCAGAGTTCAGGGTTAGACCCAGAGTTCGTTGAACCTGCTTTGTGAAACGGACCTCAGGTCCCAGGCACACGCAGCCCTCCCGTTTTCATGTGGACGGCGAATCTGCATACTTTCCAAAATGATGACGCCATCGCCCCACCCCTCGACCTCTTGCCTCTGACCTCTGAACCCCGCGACGTCTCATAACAACAACAACAATGGCGATGAAGATATTGAGCCTTTCTTGCAACGTACATGCCTTGTAGTTGAGTGTGAGTCGCAGCAGCAGTTCGACCTCATTACCGATCCACACAAACAGTTCTGGTTTCCTTCCACTCGCTATTTTCATCTTCTTCTTGTTGTGTCCACTGTCTGTTTGTTTACAGCGCGCAAGCTTAATGCGCATGCTCCGTGTCTTCTTCTCTGTTTTTGGTGAATGTCAAGCGCCACCTATAGGCCTGGAATATGAACTACAGCGTTTTCGGTCGTTTTCAGTGGAGCCGTGTGGACGTAAATATTCTTGAAACAATGCAGAGGAAGACGGAGAAAAAAAGGATTGTTTTGGCCCGTATGGACGGCTCCTTAGAAGCCCCAATATGGTAAAATGTATTCATTATTTTGTGTTTTTTCTTTTACCTCTCAAGTTACTTGGTGTTTACTATATCTGCTTGTTTGTTTTTTTATAAAAAAGGTACACTATGTGAGAATTTGAGTTGAAAACATTCCTAAAAAAATAATGAAATGAAAAAATGCCAGTTCCGACATTATGACGTCTATACATTGTGTTGTAAATGTATCTACTGAAGTTAGCATGCTAACCAGCTAACCCAGAGTCCGGCCGGCTAGCCGCGCGGCTAACTGAGCTACGACTAACAAAAACTAGCGGTTACTCTGGTGATATGCTGCCCCCTGTTTGACGTAGATTCGACAGGTAGTCCATCCTTACACATTGGACCTTTAACTCCTAATGTGCAGTAGCCTACTCAAATTTTGAGTTGAACATAAATCCTGTCAACACTTTTCTAATGTGAAAAACATCCAGCATACTGACATATTTTATTAATGAGCAACCAATAATCGATCATAGCTGACTATCAATTAAAGAAATTGCTTAAAATGTCCTTAACATACTTTGAAATATATATGATTATTGTAAACAAGGGATTGCCTTGCTACAAGAGATTCTTGATATGTTTGATATCTCTTAAAAGAACCCAAAGCGTATTTTTTTATTCAGTTTTTCTTCGTTGTGTGAGTACAACATGCTCTGATGATCCACCCAGCTGAGGTGAGGAGAGGTGGAGTCCTTTCCTGCTCTGTGCACTCATGTCCGAACATGAAGCCAGAGCACAGTTACAATAACTTTCACATTCAATCACAGCATCAAATCAGTGAGTTGGAGAGAGTGTGGTCAAAGTGGGCTGTACATTCCACTTTGAAATTGAAATGTCAGCCTTCATCTCCATTTCCGCTGCAAATTAATCGGTTACTTTTGATAACCATCCACAAGCTTCTGGTCGTCCTCTGGATGAAGTTTTAGTTCAACTAAGTTCAACTAAATTTGGCCATTTGGTTTCATGTGACCACAGAGTGTTCCTCCAGGATTTTTTTTTCCTTGTTATCAGCAGCAAACTTCAGTTGAGCTTAAAGATTCAAGATTCAAAGTGTTGAAGAGGGATGACCGTTTAAAACTTTTTCCCCGGACTAAAACGTACCAACACTGCATCGACTACCACATACACAAGCCAAGCTATGTTCCGACTGCACTCTGGAGGATTTAACGGACTTGGAGGCTTTCATCGAGGATCGCTATCAAAATCTTCAGTCAATCATGAACCCTGACTAGCTCGCAAACCAACCTGACTCCAAGAGGAGAAAGAGGGACTCCTCAACGAACGCGGACGATCCGCAAACCGCGGAAACTGAGGTCAGTGTGCTGGCAAGCACTAACAGAAAATTGGATATGTTGGTTATAATACACGAGGAGCTAAACACCATGCACAACAGTCTTGACAATCAATCAACAATCAAATCCGGAACCGCAAACTTCTGTGACATCACTCACCCGACAAATGCAAAGAATCACCGCTGAAAACAAACAGATGAAATGAAACCATTCTAGACATCCAAACACACTCGATGCACGATAACCTCATTTTCTCAGGCATCCCAGAAACATCAGCCGACAATCCTGAGTTATTAGTAAAAAACTTCATGCAATCACAAGTCAAACTACCTGATGACAGGGTCCAAAACTTCACCTTTCACCGACTTCACCTTCCCGGCAAACAACAAGCAAGCGAAGACAACTCAGTCAAGTATGGAACCAAGTATGGAATGAATGATCAGTTCCCACGTGAGATAAACGAACAGAGGAAAATTCTCAATCCTATATTAAAGGAAAACCAAGGAAACAACATGCGTGCAGTATTGACAGTCGACAAACTATATAAATGGACAACTATTCAGATGCCCTGAAATAACACCATGGCTTTTCTGAATGAATAGCCAACACAAATATACATTCTTACACCTCTGTGCTTTCGCTCTCTCTCTCTCTCTCTTAATTTGCTAAAGTACATTTGCTAGCAACCTCACTCTTTTATTTGCTCTATATCTTTTTCTCTCTCTCTCTCTGTCTCTGTCATTTGTTGCTCTCTTTACATCTCTCACATACACTCTCTCTCTCTCTCTCTCTCTCTCTCTCACCAACTCTTAAAGGAGAACTTTGGTCAATTTCAACATGCACCTTATTGCTCAAGCTACCCTTGACTTGCCAGTACTGAAAACGCGAACACTTTTGGTCCACCCCTTACGTCTTTACACTGTGTTTTAAACATCTTAACATGCTCCAAATATCACCCCAAAAGCTATGCAACATCAGCAGACACCTTACAACACAGCACTGTAGTGTGTATGGCTCAAAATGAATAAAAAAGTGGTTAAAACAGCGTGTTTGTGCAAGCAGCTACATACCGGTTTGTTTACATCCCGTCTTCCCGAAGTCCAAACTGGCCGATCCGTCGAGCGTACGCTTACTCCCTCACTGGCAGAGACAGAAACTTTTGCAGACAGAAACGTATTCCAGCATTTTCGTTTTTCTGTTCATAACTTAAATGTCCATGTTACAGCCTGTTATGAGCCATGAGCCTTGCAATAGCCTGTCATGAGTCCACTCGCTCTGCACTGAGAGGCCCTCCAGACGAAACGTTCCTTTGTGGAAACACACATGTATTGCATCGTTTTGGCCGATTGTCCACATGGATCTTGAAAACGCACTTTTTTTAAAACCAGGTCTCAGGGTGGAAACATCTGAAAACACAGCCCTCCCGTTGTCTTGTGGACGGCAAATCCGCATACTTTCCGAAACGATGACGTCATCGCCCCACCCCTCGACCTCTTGCCTCTGACCTCTGAACCCTGCGACGTCTCATAACAACAACAACAACAATGGCGGACTACTGCTTGCGTTCGTGTTTCTTGCAACTTACTCGCCTTGTAGTTGAGTGTGAGTCGCAGCAGCAGTTTGACCTCATTATCGGTCCACACAAACACTTCTGGTTTTACTTGTACTAGCCATTTTCTTCTTGCAGAGAGGAGAGCAGAGCTTCTCCAATGCAAGTAACTCCTCATCTGTATACTCCGGTTCGAACAAATATGGTCTACCGTCTAATTCAAAAGGTTTGTCGTCGATGTCTTTCACTTTGATATCAGACAAGCTCTCCATCGTGACTATTTCGGAAACAGCTTCGATCGCCACTGACAAGTTCCGTCTCTGTACAAGCTACGATCATGCGCAGACAAGCTAACGTTAGCTCTCAGTGCAGAGCGAGTGGACTCATGACAGGCTATTGTAAGGCTCACGGCTCATAACAGGCTGTAACATGGACATGTAAGTTATGAACAGAAAAACGAAAATGCATGATCAGTTTCATCTCAGCAACAAAGCAGGTAAGAATCTGGCAAACATGTTACAGCATAACAAAGATGGAACATTCTGCCCACTCACAGGCCAAATTACAGCAGTTAAACAGTTAAAGAAAACTAGACTCTCTCACCACCCACTTTTACTGGAAAGATAAAAAACCACGAATATCACTCTTAACACAGAACAGTAAACATCAGGGCGCACTTGAAGGCACCAAATTTTATGCATTATTTTCTGGCTCATCAATTACAATACTTATATAAATGGACTCAACACCAGCTACACACTATCCCTTGGCTTGACTTAGAGAAGAAACTATGTACCCCCATTTCAATTGCAGACCTGCCGTTCCTACCACAGTCAATCAAAAAAGTGGATCTTTATCATAACATTACACTTTCCACAATTCTGACTCTCCTGGTGGAAAGCCAACAAAATCACCAAAGCAACCCCAGCACCTTGTAGGCTCACCCCCATCTGGCACAATCCAGACCAATTTCTTCATTACCAGCAGCTGAAATCTTCATTTAAATCTTAAATGAAATTAACTAACAACACTTTACAACCTTCTAAAATCAGTGAACTGTTTTTGGACATTGCTAACAACCCTAAAAAAAAACTTATATTAAACCTCTACAAACTCATCTCTCCATTTAACCCCACAATAACACTTCCAAATGCCAAATGGGAATGTGATTTGGCATTATCTCCCGACCCGGACTTCTGGAGACAAATCTGCATAAACATCTTTTCCATGACCACTAACACCAATTTACAACCCATACAATACAAAACCATACACAGAACTCACATCACTCAGAGTAAAATGTTTATAATGGGACTAACTGACACAAACACTTGCTCACAATGCACTTTGGGGAGCAATGACACCTATTTTCATGCAACCTGGCTCTGCCAACGTGTTCATTCTCTCTGGACCACAGTAACCGAGACACTATCCACGATCCTGGACTGCAGAATCCCACCGTCTCCCACACTTCAGATGCTCCCTTTCCCCCAAAATACACAAGCCCAGTCCTTGTCTCTCTTGCTATCGCTAAGAAAATAGTCTTTCAAAACTGGAAATCTAGAGCATCTTGCCATTTCATCCGTTGTACCAACTTAATCACAGAATACATTTCAGTAGAAAAAAACGCAGCATGCAAAAAAAGCAATATCTCTGCCTTTAAAGATATCTGGGATCCATTCATAACATTTCTACAAATTAAACAGTGAATAAAATCCACTTATATTCCCATCACCTTACTTCGCCCCTCCCTACCACTTTCTCCCTCTCTACCTCCCATTCCCCCTAATAATTCCTTTTATTCACACACTAAATTCAGATTTAGCAACACTCATAACCACAGCTCTACATTTTCTCTCACATATACACACCCACACAATCCACATCACAGTTCTAAATGCAGGTCCATTGCAAACCATTCCCACTGTAGCCCAACAGCTGGCTAAGACTCTGATAGAAATTGTCCTAAAATATCATGAATGTTCATCTATCTGTCATAATCTCACACGTTATTTCCTCATCTCCACTATGTAATTGCTTGTTCTTGTCCTTGTCTGTCTGTCTGTCTGTCTGTCTGTCTGTCTGTCTGTCTGTTCGTCCGACCCAATTCGTTAAACCTTTTTTTTTAATTATTATTCGTTGTTGCCTCTCCTGTTTTTTTTTGTGTTTTTTTTTGTTTGTTTTTCTTTTTCTTTGTGTTGTTTGTTTGTTTGTTTGCGTTAAGGTGAGTGGGTTTCGGAGCTGCTTAAAACATTTTTAAAAAATTGTTATTTAGTGGTATACCTATGTTTGA
>CAEMYA010000193.1:2916847-2945197 GCA_903131615.1 Diplodus sargus | reverse complement strand
CACACACACACACACACACACACACACACACACCTGTACTACCTATTTACATATCATCATAACTTTACGTTGTTATCTGTACTTTATGTCCACCGTCTGTATTTGTAGTCCATGTGGTGTGAGGTATTTGTCCCTCATGTCACCTTTTTTGTCACATCATTTCACCAATAAAAAAAATAATTTAAAAAATAAAGATTCAAAGTGTTTAATGTCATACACACAGTACAGAAACATGTTTCCCTGTACAATTAATTTTTTTCTTTAGTGTCCACAGAATGCCAACAATGTGATAAGGAATATATACTGTACAGCAAAAATAAAGCGATTTTAAAAGGCAGCATGTGAAAAATAAATTCAACAACAACAACAACAACACAGTGCAAATGTGAGCCGTGCAACTATGCATGTGCAATATGAAAATGTAAACAGTCGGATTGTGCAAGTGCAATTTAAAACTGGAATGTAGTCAGTCAGGACAGTTAAGGTGCTGCATCTGGAACAAAAGCTTCTTTCTTGCAGTGCAGCCTCTCAGCTCTTGTTGATGTATAACACACTTGACTGTGGAAACTTGTCTTCCAGCAGCTTCTAATTCATTGCAGACTTGCTTTTTGGTGTTTTTGTGTGGCAGTGACACAACTGGCCCATGAACTTTATACTGACAAACTGTTGATTTAGGACCTGTAACTGCTTTGCGACCTGCGACAAACAAACTTCCCCATCTGCGGGACATTCAAGGATTTCTGATTCTGATACTGATTCTGATTTGAAATGGCACCAAGACTTTCCTGACTTGGTCAAATCAATAATGCACTCTTTCAGATCAATGCTGAGCTCCTCAGACTTTCCCATTGTAGCATCTGTGGATGAGTCTAATGGCTGTATCAAACAAGACTTATAAGAATGGGCTCGGAAAAGTCACCAGCTGTTCAATCAGAATCTCTCAGAAGAAGTTACGAGGCCACCAGTCATAATCATTGGTAAAAAGACATTTTGTACGTATAGGTTTGGGTAGATTTGGTCACCTTTTCAGAAGACCTGGTATTAGTAGTACTAGTGCATTGCCCGTAGGAAATATGTGTTCCTATAGAAAGTGGGAGGTTAAGAAGCTTTTTTACTGATGGCCAAATGAGGCTGTTTGAAGGTGGGACATCAGGGATATTTAGGTTTGTTGTGAAATCGGATATTCCAGGGTATAATTGGCCGTTTTTGACTATTTTTGATTTTGCCATTATATTTCACCTAAAAAACTATTTACTTGGTGTCATTATTTTCAGCACAGCCTCACATGTGTGACTGTACAGTTATTTTTTCATTTTGACGTACTGTATTAACACAATAGACCTAAAATCACAAAAAAAAAACATAAAATCCGAGTGATAAAAATGAGATTTTTTTACTGTGAAAACCACAAATATGTTTAACAAACCATTTTTATTACTTATAATGCAAATATAAATTGTTGTTTGCTGAATATGTGCATAAATTTTAAAAATGTACAAAGTTCTATGTAACTATTTACATTTAAATGCAGGCAATGCTCAGGTCTGCCTGAGCTCCTTCCAGCTGAATGAAGAGCTGCACTGCCTGCTCCACATTCAGCCTCTCCTTTTTGACTCATTAAACAAAAACCAACTCCACTACACAATAAACACACGACACCAAACACTACATAACACACTGACTATACAATCTGAACACGCTAAATGTCACAAATCTCTCAACTCTCAATATCGCTGTCTGTACACCGTCGTTGCCTGTCACTCATCCGCCGACGTCCCTCCCACAGCTTCCTGTTCCTCTACAACCAAACTTGCTGCTTGGACACTTTAGTGACAAAAGCCCGTTTTTTTACCGTTTCGTCTGCACCAAACACAAAGCAAAGGTGACGGCAATGTTTACCCTAAGTCCGGTTTTGGACATGCCGGTGGGTCCGGTCCTTCGCCTCGGGAGATGGGCCGTGTAGGCTAGAGGCTAGCAGCTAGCTACACACGAACAACCACAGATTCCAATTCCACTTTGTTGTCCGCGCGTCTCCGCATCTCCCCAGACATGAACAGACTCAATCTGGACTCGTTTAGTCTCATTAATCCACAACAGTCAGTTTAGATCATGTACAGAAGAGAACGGGACCAAACCGCCGGCAAAATCCTGGTCCAGCTTGCGCCGCTGCAGGTATAAATCCGCTCTCCTCAGACCCGAACAGACTCGGTCCGGTCTCGTTTTCATTAATCCACAACAGTCAGTTTAGATGCACAGAACATATTGGCAAAATCCCGGGCCAGCTCGTGCAGCTGCAGGTATAAATCTGCTTGTTGTCGTGTCGTAGGCTTGAGCTCTGCAGAGATGTGCTTTAATGCGCATGTTACTGTGGTGGCTCCGGTAGACAATGCTTGCTGAATGTGTAAAGCATTTATGAAATAATTCATTTACGGTATCATTGTAATCCAAACAAATCCGCATGGCACACCATTGAACCAAGCAGCAGCCATGTTGAAACTCTCAGGTCAGTCTGATCCTGATCCGCAGAGATATTTCACACACACACGCATACACACACACATACACACACACACACACACACACACAGACAGACAGAGATTCCTTGCTTTTATAGAGAGATGTGTTACACTCATTCCACCACAGAAAAATGTAGGTAGACTTTTGACCACTTCCGTATGTTACTGGGCTCTATCTCACATGTGGCACGAAGCGATGCACAGCGCAAGTGTCATTGCTTTTTTCAGATCAACGCATTTGTCATTTTCACGCTGTCTCTCCCTCTCTTTACCTCTCACATCTCTCTCTTACACACACACACACATTTAAATTCCATGATAACGTCCTCCAGGAATAGAACACCCATCAAACAGGCCACTGAGTAGTATCATATGGGGTTCTGTGTGACTTGGTTTTATTATTAGATGCCTTTCCGTAAATAGACAATAGTCTCTTTAGAGGTGACAGAACCAGCAGTATGCCCACAAACTGCTCAACAATATGTCTTTCTGCTGCTCTCATCTGTTCTTTTTATCAGTGAAAAGGTGAAACAACACAGAACAAAAGTGGTGTAACAAAGATGTCTGTCGGACTGGGGACTGACTTTTTCTTTTTCCTTCTCTTTTATTCTTTTTCCCTTACATCTCTTTTCTTTTCTTTTTTTTCTCTCTTCTCCAGTGTGAGTCTGGATGGTCACAGTGGCAGCATGACATCATGGAATTGCAAAGCCCAACTCTTACTCCTAGTAAGTGAGCCCTATACAGCATGTTGTGTGAACTTAGCAGCTTATTGCTCCGACTTTTCACCCAGAGTTAAAATTGACAAATTATGAAATCCAGAGCACGGAGACGAAGTGTAATGTGCAGTCTAATACAAACAAGGAATGATGTGCACTGAAGTCATTAGAATATTATATTCTATTATATATATCGAACATGCTTTCTACCAATCTATAAACTATTTCAAATAAACCTTGAACACTGCTGTTTATTTTTTGTCTGCCAGGTGCTCCTGAGCACCATCGACCTGTCATATGGAGGATGTGTGGAATACTTCGAAGTGGAAAGATGGGTAAATTTTTCTTCCTTCTATCTTTTTTCCTTTTTTGTGAGGCAAAATGAAAAAGCGATGGCCACAAAGTCTCCTTCTCGGACCTTTCTCAGAGGTTCAGCTATAATAGCTGTCTGTCCGAATAGCTTTTTTATCAGGGTGTCTCTGACAACAGGACATACTGTTTGCCTCTGTCACTTTTTAGAATGCTGCTAGTGTGGGAACCGAAGAAAGAAACTGCCTGATTCTACACCCAGTGGCTAAAAATGTGCCACATTGTCAAAATAATGACTCAAAAAGCAGCTTGTAACCTGACAGTTTTTTAGATACCAAAGACCCAAACCCAGATATTGTTAGTGTGTCTCACAATACTTCCCAAGCTAATTTGTTTCTGCTAAAGGCCTACCTCTAAGAAAGACCCAACAATCAGACTAATCTATTGATAACTGGCAAACCTCTGTACACTGCTTGACGAAACTAAGATTTCTTAACCTTTCCACAGCATTTCATTCTGATTGGGAACACAACTATTATGATAATCATGAAGATCGACAATTTCTATATAGTTTTTGCAGTTATTCTTAATGCCTGCCAGAGGGTCAGAATCTGATAGGGCTGTAACGATACACGTATCGAAGCCGAAATCGCGACACTCAGATCCACAAACCTGTCTCGCGCTGTGAGAAGGCAGAATCGCGACACAACTTCCAGTCCAGATCAGCCCTATGAGCTGTAAGTAACACTGCATTAACACCGCAGCGGTCGTTCGCCAATTCTCTGCCGCTGTTCGTTCACACAGAGCGAAACATCGCTGTAAAGATGAACCGCTGTGTAATTCACACAGAAAGCCGGCGCTGCGGCTCCTACAGGGACGTGACGGTACACGTCATGATGATGACGTGTGTGTTTTTAAGGGGTTTCCTCGGTGTCTCCCCTGTCAAAACCCGGCTGTCTTCCGAGGTAAAGTTCACTGAAGTCTCGGTCCCGAGGGCTGACTCTCGCGGAGATTTCTTTTAATCAGCAACACTTGGTGAGGTAAAGTGTTTTTTGCCCGTGACAGACACTGTTTATCGGGCAGAAAGGTGACGAGGAGTCTGTAGGACGGGCGGGAGGAAGGACGCTTCTCCACGTACAGCTGTGGTGTTTTTAACTTGTTGCCAAAGACAGTTACAGTTACTACGTTACCTTAGTTTGGTTCTGTAACGTTGTTTTGTGGGACATTTCTCTGTATTAAGTTGAGTGAGGGATCTGTGCAGTTAACAGACCATCAGATAGACACGCCCTCTACAATACTGCACCTCTGATACTATCAGACAAGTATCATATACATAAGTTATTGAAATGTTACATAAATAAAATGTTTAATTTAGAAAGAAAAAAAATATTGAGGTTTGTATCGAACCGTGGGTCAAAAATCGTGATACAAACCGAATCGTGAGTTTGGTGTATCGTTACAGCCCTAGAATCTGAATGTCAAAATACTGAGGAGGTGGTTTGATAGAGTTGAGGAGTCAATGCTCTGTAGTCTGGTGGTAGAGCAGCGGAACAACTAGCTTATATGGTATTATTTAAAGTTGGCCTTGCTACAGAGCTATATTGTCCTCTTGACTTATTATTGTGAAAATGTAACATTAGGGAATGTTGACAATTTTTTTTTTTTTAAAGACGAAGCTATTATTACAAAGTAACTGAATCTGTTAGCCATAGGGTTGTATGTAAACTGGACAGATGAATGGTAATGTTGCTAAAACAAAGTTTGCTTCGGTACACCACTGTCATATTACAATTATGAATCTTTCATAGCCACAAATAGGTGCACTCCCTCAGCACTATGTATACTGCAAACAGCTGTGTGTAAAAAGATGTTTGTTGCTGCTTTAAGTAATGATAAACAAGGGATTAATAATTGATATCATCCATTTGTCTTCCATTCTACTTTCAAGAAAGAAAACATAACCGATTCCGTCACCTTTGTGGAAACAGAGGATCCCCAGGTAACTTATGAGCAAAAGTGATCCGTTGAGATTCATTGACTGTGATTGCAATTTATTTAATGAGAAGTGTACTGTGTTGAAATTGGCTAAGTTCATGCTTTCCAATGCAGGACATAGCGGAGTGTACTTGGGAGAAAGAATATAGAGCAAACAATCCTCGTGCATGGTTCATACTTCGAGACTGCTTCAATAGAGTGAGTAAACAGACGAGGTTCTATGTCTCATCTTTCATCCCGTGTTAAAGGTCCTATTTGAAAGAAAAGTAGATTTTTGAGTCTCATTCCCTGCTCGTCAAGTACTGATATTTTGGGATAGTACAATCCCCAAGTGTCAGTATTTGATGAGTTGAGAATGAATGTTCTTTATTTTTATTTTTTTAAACTTTTTTTGAGGACCTTTACAGTGAAGACCACGCTAATGAATGTATATTATAAACCAGCTGTTTTCTTTTCCTCAGCAGAAAAAACAAAGTGACATAGCCAGTGAAAAGTGTAAAAGGCAGACTTTTGGGACAATACCCTACTATCACTTCATGTGCCTGACGATTGCAGCTATCAAGCACAACAATCCAGGTATCACTCATACTGATACTGCTGCAAAGTAAGCAGCTAAAACACTTGCAACTTGGAGATTCGACAACAGCTGTTTGTCTAAGAATTGCTGCTGTAGTATTTTTTTCATTTTGCAGTAAAAACAGTACCAAAGCTCAACACCAAAGTGTTGTTAGAATGGCACAATTCATAAATTCCTAATATGATTTTCTTTTATCACAGAAGTCCCGATCGAAGATAAACAATGTGAATATAGTAAGTATAGATGCTGCATTGTGAGTGTACGGCTGTGGTATGTGATATGTTTGTTGAGAAGGGCTTCTGTGCGCGTGTGTGTGTATGTGTTCGTGCATGTGTGTGCGTGTGTGTTTGTATTTTGTCTGTGTAGATGTTGCACAGTCAACTGCTTTGTCGAGCGTTTATTTTGGTTGTTATGTCACTGCACATGTTTGAGTGACTTTCCAGTTTGTTGCTTTTACAGTTCATGCCCTTCACTAATGTAATCTTGATTATTAAATCTTTTGTTTAGATATTACATGCAAGCTCCTTTCAGGACGACCATCGACAAGTAAGTCACACCTTTCATTTAGAAGTGCTTGAGGTGCACGTTGGTGCTGTGCATTTGAAATCCCAGAAATCATGTTTCATGTGAAACTCTCGCCAAAAAGCAACCGAGGATAATAAATAAAGCCTTGGTTGCTTTTTGGCGAGAGTTTCACTTTAAAATGTAGTTCTCAGTATCCCCAACCAGTGGCAAATTCCACATGTGCAGAGAACCATGGATACATATGTAACCTTAAGCTTAATCTTTTTTGGTCATAATGATAAAAAGTTTATGTAAACATGTGTATTTTTAATGTAAAATAATGATAATAATTATAACTATAATAATGATAATACATTGTAGAAAGCTTGTAGAAAGGTGCAGAATTTAAAACCCTTTTTTTTTTTTAAAAGCATTTTTATGACTTTATAAAGCGTTTTTCAGCTCCAAAATGATTGTTTTGTTTACCTCTGTTTAAGAACTTTGACAGCTGTTTGTTTTGGAAATCAAACAATGTCTAAATTCCACAGTATGTACCAAGCATACTGTAGGCTACTGCCTAACATTAGCTAACTAGTGCTGATGAACGTTCTCAGTCGTCCAGGTCATGTAATTCTAAGTGCTATATCATAGGCAACTGTCAGTTGCTAAAATGCAATCTGAACGGATAATAACAATGATAATAGTAATGCATTTTATGTAAAGGCGCCTTTCAAAGCACTCAAGGACAACACACATAACAACAACAGTACATCAGAAAAATCATGGAAACATTTTAGTGCAGTTTATGAAAGATAAATAAATAGGAAGATGCAAATTACATAGTGCAATAATAGAGTGCGAATAGCGAGAGTGCAATTGAACGATTAGTCTGATACTGAGTCAGCCACTCGAAAAAAGTGTGTTTTCAGGCAGGATTTAAAGGTGGAGACAGTGTCAGAAGTGGAAATGTCTGGTGGGAGAGAGTTCCAGAGGCTGGGGGCAGATCTGCTGAAAGCTCTTGATCCCATGATGGTTAGGTTGGCAGATGGGGCGAAGTGCTTTATGGTAGAAGAGGATCAGAGAGTGCGGGAGGGTGTGTGGATATGGATAAGTTCAGCGAGATGTGATGGTGCCAGGTTATGAAGGATCTTGAAATTGAGTA
Source organism: Diplodus sargus (assembly GCA_903131615.1). Classification (NCBI taxonomy): domain Eukaryota; kingdom Metazoa; phylum Chordata; class Actinopteri; order Spariformes; family Sparidae; genus Diplodus; species Diplodus sargus. The sequence continues at coordinate 2,937,418 of CAEMYA010000193.1, read as the reverse complement.
AAATCTTAAAATCAATGAGGGATTTGACAGGGAGCCAATGGAGTTGCTGCAGGGCCGGAGTGATGTGTTCAGTAGAAGGAGTTCTGCTGATGATACGAGCAGCTGCATTCTGGACCAGTTGGAGTTTATGGAGTGATTTCTGAGGAAGACCATGGAGGAGAGAACTACAGTAGTCCAGACGAGAAGTTTGTTTATTTGTTTATTATGACGTGGACAGTCTCAGTTAATGAACTGTACAGTAAAAGGAGCAGCTTTAGCCTTTACGGCTAATTTAAAGCTGTAGTCCCTGGTTGGTTGACACAATAGGCAATCAAGAAAAATTAGTTACAAGGGGATGCAAGGGATAAGAGGAACTAATGCGAAAGAAAAAGAAAAAATAAAATAAAATAAGAGACATTAAATAAAATCAAAATAAGAAATGGTACATAAAAGGCATGGAGCGACAACAGTTAATGACTACGGCACACATCACATTTGACAGGGGTTAATGTTTGCAGTTGTAGTTGTCTGACAGCCATGTTTTAAGGTGTTTGGTGAAAGTGGAGTATTTATACAGGCAGTGAATTCCAGTTTTGGATGGCTCTGACTGAGAACGATAATTGACCGAAAGGTCGCCTCTTGTGGTGCTTCTAGTGGTATGACTGCTGTAAGTAATCAGGGTGTTTACGAGATGAGTTGATGTGAGGGTTGGGTTTTTTATGTTGAGCCAAAATGCAAACACCGGATGTTTAGATGCACCACAGAGAAACAGTCCAAGGGTGTTTATGTAACAAACAAATGTTAAATAATGAAACCGGAGGGCAGGCAGGTTGGGTGGCCTGGTCAGGAGACGACGGTGAGAGTTTTCAGACCGGCCAGAGACACTGAGAGCTGAGCAGGGAGATGCTGGAGAATCTGAACACAAAGCATGAGTTTAGATACAATTTCAGACAACAAGTTGCAGAAGCAAAAACACATAGCAAGAAATTCACTGAGGGAGATCAGCTTGATAATACTCCCCATACATGATGGAACAATATGGCACAATCTACAAATTAAACAGTAAGATATGTTCATATCTCTTTTTTGCATTGTATTTGGAAAAAAAAACTCACTTTCTGCACTAAACCGTGTACCAATCTACTTTTGTGGTGTCCAGTTTTGGCTCACGATGGTAATACAGAGACATTTTACCATGTCATTAAATGAGCTCTTTAGGTGTTTTATGAAAAAAAAGTCAAGATTCTAAAAGTCAAAGAATTATGTACTGGAAAGATGGAATTTCCACCAACACAGTTAAAACATATTTAGTGACAAATTCAACATGTTTTAGTTTCCTGTACCTTTGAATACTGCCTTTAAAAGTCTATTAATATTTATAATAACATAGTATTTCTGCATCAGCAACACCAACAACACTGCCAGAAAGAACAGTGGTGACACCCACAAGGACAACAACAGAGCTACCACCAACAACAAACTTCACACAGAACACTGGTAAGCTAAATTGAACCTCACATGGGCATATTCAAATATTAGTGTTATGGTTAACTGCAGATTTCTTTAATTGAAAAAATGTACTCAAGCATAGCTTCTGTCCTTAGTCTAACTCAGTGGTTCTCAAACCTTTTTAAGCAAAAATGCAACCTAGGCTTTTTTTGTGAATGTATTAGGACTGTCAAAGTTAACGCGTTAATAACTCGTTAACGCAACATCCTCTTAACGCCGTTAATTTTTTTTATTGCGTGATTAACGCTTGGTATTAAAAAAAAGAAAGAAATGCGCATTGTATGATTTATGGCCATCGATGGCACCTGTGGTCTTGATCCAGAGGGTGGCAGAAGAGTAAGAAAGGGAATCAGACGAAGAAGCAGGGTTGGTGTTCGGGAAAAACACACTCGACTGAAAGCGAAAGTGAAACGAAATGGAGAAAGGACTTATTAACTGCAAATTTACTTTCAAAACACTGCCAGATGGTTCGGTCGATAGGACAAAGTTATCTGCACGGACTGTCGACATGAAATGAGTTACCATCGAAGTACGTCCAGTCTCAAATATAATTTGCAAGCCAAACACATGTCAGATGAAGAGAGCCCCCCCTCGCCAAAAGCAGACATCACCATGTTTTGATCCCATTTAGGGTAAGGGGATATTTTTTGAGCCTTTTATTTTCCTGCATGATTTGTGTTGAATATACATTTTCATAAAGAAAGCATATTTGCCCTTTCTTATGTTGTTAAAAGTATTAAGAACATGAAAAAAATACATTAAGGTACATTTAGAACATTAAAAAAATGTGCCAAAAAAATTTAGATTAATTTGCGATTCATCGCGATACCGTATTTTCGTTTTCGAGCCTAAATCATTTTCAATGGAAGTGCTAGGGGCACTACTTTGATAGCATCAAAATCGCTATTTTTAAAACACTAAGAAGGCTCGACACAATATGAAACTTTGCTCCTAGTATCACCAGAGTCTCTACAAATGAACTCAAGCATTGAGAACATTGTTTTTGTACACAGAGTTTACTTAAAGGAAGGTTTTTGAACAACTCACTTTATCAGTTGTTTTTTCCGCTCGCCGCCATCTTTATTTATTTATTTATTTATTTATATAGCGCTTTTTAAAAACAGAGTTTTACAAAGTGCTTTACAAGACAATGCACAATTTGTGGAAGACAACAGATGTGAGGGAAGTAGTCGAATAACATAAGTAAGAATAGGAAAAAGAAAAAGAAATGGGTTAAATCAACAAAACAGGAACAACAATGTAGTCAACTCAGACGGTAGGAGCAAAGTAAAAGGAAGACGTCACATAAAAGCAAGCCTATAAAAATGTGTTTTAAGAAGAGATTTAAAAGAGGTTACTGATCCTGCAAGCCTTATCTCCTCAGGCAGGGTGTTCCAAAGCCGAGGGGCCCTGATGGCGAAGGCACGATCACCTTTGGTTTTTAACCTTGACTTTGGAACGGTTAGAAGGCCCCCGCCTGAGGATCTAAGGCTGCGCGCTGGCTCATAAGGAGTTAAAATGTCTGTTATGTAACTCGGGGCCAGCCCCCCAAGTGCTTTAAAAGTGATCAGTAAAATCTTAAAATCAATTCTAAAACGGACAGGGAGCCAATGAAGGGAGGCTAGAACAGGGGTAATGTGGTGTCGTCTGTTAAAACCGGTTAGAAGCCTAGCTGCAGAGTTTTGTATTAATTGGAGGCGAGAGAGTGATTTGTGGTTGATACCGGAGAGAAGGGAGTTACAGTAATCTAGTCTGGAAAAAATGAAGGCATGAATGATTTTTTCCAGGTCGTCTTGCCAGTAGAGAAGTGTCGGTCTCCAAATGCGACGTAACATGGAGGAGAGTTAAGGTGGAAAGCTCCTGGCAGCACTCTTCTTTGACCCCTTCTCAGGTGCTGACCTCTTAGACCCCACTCCAGAACAATGTGGTAGGCCAATAACTAAGTGGAACTAAGCTTTAGGAGCTTTCCACCTTAACTCTCCTCCAAGTTACATCCAGACTTAAATTAAAACCTCAGTTATTAAGCTTATATTAGTGTATGAAACATATTTAGTGACAAATTCAACATGTTTCAGTTTCCTGTACCTTTGAATACTGCCTTTCAAAGTCTATTAATATTCATAATAACATAGTATTTCTACATCAGTCCATACTGTAAGATTTTATTACTAACTAACTGACTGACTGCCTGCTTGCAGGGTTAAATCAGTCAACGACACTGCCATTAACACAACCAGAAAGAACAACATCAGCAGTACTATCAAAAGTGACACAACCATCATCACCACCAGCAACAGCAACGACAAAAACAGAACTACCACCAACACCAACAAACTTCACACAGATGACTGGTAAGCTAAATTGAACTTCACATGGGCATATTCAAATATGAGTGTTATGGTTAACTGCAGATTTCTTTAATTAAAACGATACACTCAAACATAGCTTCTGTCTCTAGTTTAACTCAATGGTTCTCAAACCTTTTTAAGTGATTGACCCCAAATCAGACACAAATCAGATCCCATCATGCCATATTTACTCCAGCGCCGTTTCACACTGGCACTTCTTAGCCCAATTTTTAGCACATTTTCAGGGGACAACCCCGCAAACTCAGGGCGAACCATGCTAACAGCTTTCTTAGGGCGCACTTACACTTGGCCCCATTTCTCCATACTCACATTGCTGACTGGAACAGGGCCTGAGCACATTTACCTCTTGTACATACATCATCGCCGCAGCACAATAAGAACGACACGGGACATGACTAACTTTTTGTGGCACTATTTTGTGGCACTATTTTGTGTCGTTTTGGTCATAGATGGCCCTCTCACATTCCTGGATTTCTTGATTTTTCAAGGCAGCGTAACGTTCGCATTGTGCACGTGTGCTTGTGGTTGTGCATGAGAAACTGCACAGTGTCAAAGCACACGTCTTTCAACTGTGCCAGGGCCAAGTGTAGCAGGGTACAGAGCGCTCACACTAGTCAAACAAACTGAACTGTGCAAGAACATATTGCCTAGTGTGAGTGGCCCTTAGCCTGGGGCTAAGTGTAGTGTGAAAAGCACTATTGTGTTACTTATTGATGGAATAGTAGTGAAAATAATATATTCCCCTTTTTGCTGGAGAGCCCCTGTAACCCTCTCAAGAAACCTCTGGGTCCCACAACATTATTTCAAGAACCACTGGTTTAACTGAAGGGCTTAATTAGTGTTTTAATATATTAAACTGCAGGTGATTGTGACAATAATTATAACACAATTTGGCACAGTGTTTTCCATACAGAAGTTCAAGGAAGCTGCTGTACGTTCTTTATAGGAGGGAAGAAAGCAAGACAAGCAAACCCACTGGCCCTCATGCTCCAGGTCTTTTCTTTCTTCAAGCAGAAACGGAGAGCACAAGTCTTCAATTTGTGAGGCTTGTCCAAACATGTTTTTGAGTGCTCCTTCTTGTGTGATGATAAAGATTTTCTCCCAGTTGCCACAAGCTGAGCAATGAAACCATACAGCACTCAAAAACTAACAAAAAACTAAAAGTGTTTTCTAACAACACATTCTGGTCTTAAAAGACTGAGGACTAAATTTGTTTTGGCAAAGGAAACGTCTGGTACACTTTCCCATCTCCCTTCTGTTTGTAGACGCATACCCATTTATATTCATTTACCACTATTCTGTCTGCATGTCCTGCATGTAAGACTGTGCATATACAGTATGAATCCATGGTTTTCCAGTGATTTAAAAGATACTGAAGAGACCTCAAATTATAGATAAAATGTGTCATCTTGGATTGACATGATTATACAGTTCAAAATAAAGTAATGAAACACGGCGGTGTTGCCTTTACCTCTGGGTATTAGAACAGACACTGCAATGAAAGAAATGCATGACTGTAGTTTACTTGTTTTACACTGTATGTTTGCAATTGTAGTCATCAACCTTATTGTTTTTTTTTTCCATCTTTCCACAGAAAAACAACTTCTCGTCAATGAAAAAGGTAAGCTTTTCCCTTCATTAATTGTTTATTGGGGTTGATAGAAATATATTTGATAGGAATATATTTCATCTTGTGGTAAGTTGAAATGTCAGAAAACAGTGAAAATGGTGAAAGGGTCAGACTGCATGATTTGTTTGATCAAAAGTCTAAGGTTTTAGTTAAAATAGAAGAAACTTTTGCAGGATTTCCCTAATAAATTATTTGTTATTAATGCGGGCATTTGCTGGCAACATGCTTTGTTGTCATGTGATTGGAGAGTTGGCGTTGGAGAGTTTACAAGACTGAAAATGATTGTTTTTGAAAAAGTAAATACAAAATAGGACACACCTGCTTATCTACATGGTTCTTATTGGTGAAGATGAAGTTATTTAACATAACAGCAGTGTCTTCTGCTGTGCATTGTATAAACAGGCAGAATATGGAATGGAATACCTGGTAACACTTGTTTGATGGGGTTTATGTAAGACTGAGTGTTACACCGTCATAACCATCAAATGACAGCTGTCAGGAATTTGGTTATTGTTGTTTATGATGGGCAAGTGTCATTCAGTCAATTATGTTATTTCCAATGTATAGTTGAAATTGAGATTTCTTTGCATTGACAACTTGACATAAACAAAGACAGAATAAGCTGTAAGACACACTACAGGTCAGGTCCAATTATGAAATCTGAAGACACTTTTTGTCAAGAGACCATTTTGGTTGTGTCATGAATATTTTCTTGCCGTCTAAAACAGTGGTATAATTTTAACATGTCATTCATATGTCGGTAGCAAGTAGAGAGTTTTAGTAGGTCAAGCTAACCCAAAACTGTAGCGAGCTGCTGCTATTGCTGTTATTCTATTAGCCGTAGAGCTAGAGCCCCTTTATAACTGAACCGGCCCCCCGCGTGCCAGGAGCCCAACCCACAAAGAAAACCATTTACATACTGTGTGAGGTAAATGTCAAGTCGTCATAAAAAAATAATCTTAAACAATGTCAACCCATTGTATTGTCATTTGCATGACAGGCAAATGTTATATACATATGCAAACAAAGCATTTGGGAATGATTAAACATCTTTGCCTTACGCTGTGTGTTTGTAATTGCACTAATATATATGTATTGGTCTCCCCATTATCGCCCCATTTATCATAACTCAGAGGCCACCGGTAAGTTTAATTCACTTGATTATAATTTGAGCATTTAAGCTTGATCAGATAAGTTGAGCTGAACTACACAACATGAGTGGTTGGGGTCGACACGGGAGTCTGCAATTTACCGGAGGCAGTATTTACTGCAGCACGGATATAGACTTACTGATTTGTTTTCCCTATTTGCTAAATGTCAAATGTGGAAAGCATACAAACAATATGGATTCCTCAACAGTATTATGTGAGAAAGATTTTTGTTAAATATGCATTAAACAGTAATGGGAATGTTTTTGTTACAATGTGTTGTTGTTTCTGCTCATTGTGTTGGACTCTGGATTAAGTCATCTAATCTGCCAGATGCCTGTACTGAGTTACTGTAGAGGTAGTTTTGATGTTATTTGTTGGGTAACATTAATGTTACCTGTCTCTGATCTCTCCTTAACCAGAGAACTTGGCCCTGAAGATATTTTCAGTGATATCTGCAACCCTCAATATTGCTGCACTTATGGTGTTTCTTTATCAACGTAAGAGCAGTCCGGGGTTGAGTCGCGATTCAGTGAGTATGAGCAAATTCTTGTTTGTTGTTTTGTAACAGTTCATGTAGGCTGGACGACGACCGTGCAGTGTTTACCCAAAATGATGTAGGCAGGTGTACAGCAGAGTAATATATACAGAAGAAAAATCAAGACACTCAACTGGTATTTATTGTAATCTGTTAGAGGGATCTTAGACCTGTTAACACCCGGGTCTTGGGTGATCCTATAACAAGTGTTCCTGTTAATATGTCACTTCACATGTGGCATCAGAATGCCCCCCCGTGGGTCTTGAGTGATCACTTGTGATTGGATTCTGCTTGGCAGCTTGCTATATATGCAAATGTTCACTACCAGTCCAGTGTATAGTACTTAATTCCATAAGTGTTCCGTCTTAGTTTGGATGTCTTCAGTATAGATCCACAATGTAGAACATAATAAACATTTAAAAAAAAACATAAATGAGATGGTGTGTCCAAACTTTCGGCTGGTACTGTACATGAACATCACTTCCAAATACAAATAAAACATTGTTTTGCAACCTGATTCTGATGAATTAACTGCTCATCAGACCACAGATGAGGCATGAATTAGGTTGGAGAAATGATAGATGGAGTGTCTCCAGGGGTCTCACTGATTACTGTACAATTATTCAACTTGATGAGTTACCGATTTTCCTGAAACTGAATCATAGTACATTCTAAATTAATCCTCCAGCTCTTTTGCATAACTCAGTGACTTGGTTAGCCTCCCAACGCTTCTCTAGTAGCAGAGACAGTTAAGAGGACCACTGGCTGCATGCCAAATTGAAGTCACAACAGTTAGTGGTTAGGGGCTACACTTTACTACACAGTCTACGTGCTGTATCTTAGGCAACTGGACCTGTTTCTGCTTGTTGACGACATTTCACCTCTCATTTAGGAGGCTTCTTCGGTTCTAACTAACTGGAGGAGAGCTGTACGCATTTAAACTTTGTGTGGGAGTGTCGTTAAGGACACGTGTGAGCTCTGAGTTTCTGAGACGTTAGAGCCACTTGCGGGTCGTTTTACTTAAGTGGCCTAGCAACTAGCCCTAATAACCCACATGAAGGCTGGTTGGATGAGAGGTGAAGGAACTGAAACTGAAGTCCAGTTGCCTATGATGACAGACCTTAGAATTACCATGACCTAGATGACTGAGAACTTTCATCAACTATAGTATACACACTTACTATAACTTGATGAATCTACAAGTTGCTACGTTAGAGTTAGAATAGTTTGCTATGGACAGACTAGTCAGCGGAGGAGTCTCTCAGTGTAATGATGTTTAATGTCCCCGGCAACTTATGTAGTCTCATTTAGCCACTTGTTAGCAACCAACTTTTTAAAGACACACACGTAAACACTTTAATTCAACATGGGATATTGATTGACAGGTTTTATGTTCTTATTTAAAACACTAAAACCCATTCAGGGGAACTAGTAGTGCAAAAATGCATACTTATTTCTAGGTTTAAGGACTACATGAAGCACTCTACTGTGATCATATCCCCAAAGTTGCATGTGAATGCCAGGTATAAACAGGGCCACAGAGCACGTTCTCAATGAGTCGATAGTTTAAATGGTAACTTATTACCTACTGAAAAAACTGTCTTTGATGGCTGTCTACTGGTTTAACTGCTCGCCTTGAATGAACCCTTGCTCCTGCTGCAAAAAGCAGTCGACCTAACACAGACTCTGAAAAATGTGTCATTTCTTTCCCAGGTTTCAACCTATGTATTGGATGAGGCCTCATCAGAAGCTCAGCCGATGGCAGTGTTGAAGGTATTGTAGTAGAAATACGCTTTGCATGTGTTTTTCCAACCTGGCTCACAGGCCTATTTCCTGAGTCCAGGACCTCTTCCTATTCCCCCAGAGCTGATATAGTAATATTCTGGACTCACTTTTGTTTAACAATTAGTCATGCTATTGTAATTGATTTATAGAACTGTTCTGTATCTGACCACCATTTTTATGCTTTAGTCCTGAGACTTGGGACAGTCAGGATGGTTTATCTTAACACAAGGGGTAAATAGGAAACTATGTAAGAGTGATGTTTAACCATCAGACAAGTCAAACTCACATTATCTGCAATGTATTATTAATTGACATGAATGGGAGAGGCCTACTCTACACTGCAGCATTCTTCCCCATGATCAGAGAAAGAACAGCTTTAGCAGTGGAAAGCTACATATCTCATGAATATTAGCCATTCGCTACATTGTCAGAGCTTTATGTTATCAATCTCTAAGTGTACCAAACTTTGAAAAGCAGTCCACTGGTCTGGCATTACACTGTTGGTCTGATCATGGACTGTTTAAAAAAGATAAAAATCAATCCTGTAGAACCAGAGATATCACCTTCTTAACACACTTTAATGTATAGAATTGGTGGAGTTACCCTTAAAGACAGAAACTTTGTTGTATGAAAAATTAATGTCAACTAGTACATGTCATGTAAATCTATGATTGACCGAGTGTTCATGACAAGAACATAGAAACAAAACACACAAAATTGTGTGTTCCTTGAAAGTTGGGAGATGTAATCTGTACATGGCTTTCCTTGGGGATTTCAACCCACAAACCCTGTTTCAAGCTGCTGCTAGCAGAAATGACTTCATGGGTATGTTTAACACTTATTTCTATCTTTCAGTCGTGCAAAGTGAGTGCACCTGTAGGTGGACATGGAGTGGAGACGACATGTTTAATAAAGGTAATTATGTGCATGAATGCACAATGTATAAAAAAGTCTTGTATTTTTTTATATTTGTTAATGTTTTTGTTTGTAGATGGACCATGTACAATATTAAACATAAATGATGGCATTTAATGCATTGCACCAGAGTTAGCTTAGATCTTAGAGGGAACTTGTGCATGCCGAGTTTCATACACAGAAACGCAGCTTTACCAGCTGCGATGTTATGTATTCATCCATCATTTAGGTCAGCAGTTCCAGAAAGCTGTTGCAGGTAGCAAACGGTTCTCTTGTCTGGGCTTGTTTGCATATTTTGTTGATGGGTTGATCAGGACGTTTACTTGAGTTTTGTTTCCACATGCAATGGTCACTATTGTGTGTTATGCCTATTTCGTAAATATTTACGTAGATAGTTTTTTGAGTCTTTATTGTTATGATATTATGAGTTCCAGACATCGAGCCGTTTAAGGTGCATAGCGCCAAACATGGCGGCGTATGACAGTGTATACTCACTTGAAATGTCAGCAGTGCAGCCTCTTGGCAAATACAGATGAAACAGAGGAGGATAAACAACACATGAGGCAACCAACACCATTGTACATTTTATGTTATGGCACTTTTTCTTGGTAATGTATCTGCATATTCCAGTCACCAGCCTCATACAAATATTGTAGTCTACAAATATATCCAACCCTTGATGAAATTGCCCAGATTTCCCGCTTTATTTTCCAGTAGGAGACGGGACTTTTTTAAATTCTGGGCGTCTGGAATGCAGAGATTACATTTGTTTATGGATTGACATTTATCTCTCTCCCTCGCTTTGTCACACAGCCCCCTGAGCCGGATTCCATCTCCACACATTCACCTCTAACACCAAATGGCTGTCCTGTTGGAAATGAAGAGTAGGGGTTTCTGGCACAACTTAGCCTACCCCCAAGGTGCATGAAAGAGAAAATGAAATCATGCATTTAGGACTCAAAACACTGCCTCTGTATATTCTTGATACAACAAAGCTATTGAATGTGTCAAAGCTTCAGGGTGCCAGGAGGATGAGCTCTACACTGGCTGGCAACAGGACAGGGGACCTGCATGACTGTGGTTTGCAGTAGCGTGGAGCCATCATTAAGGAGGATATACTCGCAAGTGAAGCTTCACTTCAGATGTGAAGAGGAGTGAGAGGGATCAAGCTGCAACATGTTACTTCACTCTGCGCTGCATTCTCATCTCATCAGGATGAGTATTGCATTACCCCTGCACAACGTCAAAAAAACAATAAGTGCAACGTCAGATGAATAGAGGGTTGAGCTACTTTGTATTACTGTTGAGTTACTCGGTTCAGGGATTATTAAAGAGGGTTTCCTTCTTTTCCCTATTTGTTTATGCATAATGAATGAAACAATTATGGGGTGATATAATTGTTTGATATATAGAGGCTGCATTACCAATCACGACAAGCAACACCTGCCTAGTGTTGGACTATAGAGAACATCCATACTTCTCAACATTGAGGGAGTCTGTAAATGTGCATGCAGTTATTGTGTTACATTTCTTACATGGCATGATATACGAGCTATGAATAGCAAACACATTACAGCCTGAACGTCCACATTGATAATGTCTGTGCAGTCACTCACTTTCTCTGGGATTCAACCATCCTCATTCACAAGCAAATGTATGCATGTAAGGTAGGCTGCATGAGGAAAGCAGGAAATGCCTAAGGCTTCTTTTGTTATAGATCACAGCCATTTTTAATTTTTTCTTCAATGAGCCATACGTATGTTTGAATGGTGGTGAAAAAAATACTGTATGATTCAGGGTTTCCTGTCTGTTTTAGACAGAGCAGCTGTTCCTCAAGTAATCCAGGCACGAGACCCCAAAAAAGCACTTGTGATCATTGGTAGCTCAGTTTTTGATATTTTTTTTTTTATTGCAGGCACTGAGTTTTATGAAGATACAGTTGACATGCTAGTCATGCACCTAGCAAAAAAAGGTTTCTATCTATGGCTGGGTTTTAGAGACATGTTATTATATTTGTATTAGCCTTGGAGAGTGAGATGTTAAGCTACTCTCCAGTATTAAAATGTCAAAAGGCACAAATCAATTATTATAAAACATTATAACTAGTTTTTCAGTTGATGTGAAACAGTATTTAAAAACGTAGTTATCCTGGGAAGGTTCTCATTAATACAACCATCATAAAGGGAGGTTCTATGTTTTATTGTTAACAGAGCATCAACCGTAATGTTCTTATATTTTGTAGACATGTTTTAAATTGCTCTCAAATATACCCAACCTAACACACATTAACTTTTTTGTGACTTCCAGATGTATTACAACATTCTAAAGACCTGTTTTCACCGTCCATACCATGATAATAACATGTGTAAGGTCCAGTTTGTCGGATTTAGGGGAAACCATTGTCAGAAAGGGAAAATGATATTCCTAATTATGTTTTTATTAGTGCATAATTAATGAAAGTAAAGGTTGTTCAGTTTTCATTACCTTTGAAGGAGCCTATTACATCACCAGCGGGAGCAGGGCCTCCTAGTGCAACATGAGCTGAAAACATAAGTTTTATTACAGTAGCCCAGAACAGACAAACCATCCCTGGCACCAGAGTTTTTCAAAACATTTTGTGACACGCGATGTATTCATTTGATCATAATCTGCAACATCACCCATAGATGCCACTAAATCCTACCCACTTGTCCTTTAATAATCCTAAAAATACAGCATTTCATTTTGTGTTACATCCCATTTGCTCCTCATTATTTTTGTAATAATGTGGGACCACAGTCTTGCCCTGCTTGTCTTGGGCTCTTTATAGTGTTTAAGTGCATTTGATCCATAAACAAGTGTGATGCCCTGCTTTTATATTTTTTTAATCATTTGGTTTATTTATGGTGTTTTTAACTGAAAGGATTGCCACAGTGTGTCTCGCTGTCTGTGTATAGATAGATTGTTTTTAGGATTAATATACTTGTGCATATTGCTTAGTTGTGGATAAGATAATGACTGAAGTGTGAAAAGGCAGAGCTGCCCTGGTGGCAGCACCATTCTCATTGGCTGCCATTAATCTCAAAGGGTGGATCCTGTACATAAGAATTAAGGTTGTAAATTACCAATAGTTTCACTAAATTTTGAAAGTTGCTTCATTTAAAATTGGCGAGTTACCTAGCTTCCACTCTCTGGTCGATCCACTAAAGTTTTACTGTGTTAACGTCTGTAGTAATTGTTCCATGTGACTGATTATGCGTATCAAGAGTTATTGCATATATCCACATGAAAGACGAAATGTTTTCCTACTCATAAAGATTCAGAGTTAACTTTGGGAGGAAAGATTTGTGCATATATCATTTAGTAGCATACTATTATTGTACACCGATCAGGCATAACATTATGACCACCTGCCTAATATTGTGTTGGTCCCCCTTTTGCTGCAAAAGCAGCCCTGACCCGTTGAGGCATGGACTCCACTAGACCCCTGAAGGTGTGCTGTGGTATCTGGCACCAAGATGTTAGCAGCAGATCCTCTAAGTCCTGTAAGTTTCGAGGTGGGCGCTCTGTGGATCGGACTTGTTTGTCCAGCACATCCAACAGATGCTCGCTTGGATCGAGATCTGGGGAATATTCAATTTGTGATTGTGCTCTTCAAACAATTCCTGAAGCACTTTTGTTTTGTGGCATGGCCCATCATCCTGCTGTAAAAGGCCACAGCCATCAGGGAATACCGTTTCCATGAAATGGTATACATGGTCTGCAGCAAAGCTTAAGTAGGTGGTACGTGTCAATGTAACATCCACATGGATGGCAAGACCCAAGGCTTCCAGAACATTGCCCAAAGCATCACACTGCCTCCACCGGCTTGCCTTCTTCCCATAGTGCAAGTGCTGCAACAGCAGCTCACCTGTTGGATTGGACCACACGGGCCATCCATTGCTCCTCATGTACATCAATGAGCCTTTGCCGCCCATGACCCTGTCACCGGTTCACCAATGTTCCTAACTTGGACCACTTTTGATAGATACTGACCACTTCAGACGGGGAACACCCCACCAGAGCTGCAGTTTTGGAGATGCTCTGACCCAGTCGCCTGGCCATCACAATTTGGCCCTTGTCAAACTCGCTCAAATCCTTACACTTGTCCATTTTTCCTGCGTCTAACACTTTAACTTTGAGGGCAATATGTTCACTTGCTGTCCAGTATATCCCACCCACTAACAGGTGCCATGAAGAGATGATCAGTGTTTTTCACTTCACCTGTCAGTGGTCATAATGTTATACCTGATTGGTGTGTTTCAGAGATAAAAATGGATTCCCTATCATCGTGTATTAAACAGTACGCTGAACATCTAAGCTGTGCTTGGGCACTGTTTGCCTTATTTAATGCATGCATTTTTTTTTAAATGTTTGTATTTTGTAACGTGAAGAAATATTCTGATGTTAAACATTGTGTGTAAAATGTTATGTGATTGCAAAAAACTTCTTCAAACTATTCTGACAGAATACAATTTAGTTAGAGAAAAAAATACAAATTGACACTTGCACTTGCAGTGTGTTACCTTTAGTATCAAAAAATGACATTGAAGCACAGAGCAATGGACTCCACCCCATCCCTCATTGCCCTCTGCTGTAGTGTCTTTTTTGATACTACCACAGCGGGCAACAAAGTGGTGCACTTTTAATTTAAAAACAGTACCTTCAAAATGTGAATAAAGTCTGACATGTTAAGATTTTTTGCTGTTTTTTTTGTGGGCAGTCTCATTTTTTAAACTTGAAACAACTTAAATAATTGTATAGGCAATTTAGGGGTGGGGAGGTCTCAATTTTCACATCATGCTACAATCTGCTCAAAAGGAATACATGTGTATTTCTACAAATTGTTACATAGAGCCCCTGTAAGGGACAGTAGCTGATAAAGTTTCAGTTTAAATTCATAATTCACATAATACCATTTCCCAGCATTGTCACACTTTCTTGCATAGTAAAATCCCATGTTGGCTTTAACATACCAACATAAAAAGCATACAGCCAAGCAAAGCCTAGTAATCCTCAAACAAGTCTCACTGATGTATGCCTTCCTGGCTGGGAATCAGGTCCAGCCTCAAGATCTTTTCTAAGACCGTACAAGTTTGTTATTAGTTCCTGAAAGCTACCAACTGCTTGGCACATCACACAGTGACAGTGACATGCAAATCGATAGTGTCAGCCAAAGATCAAAAAGAATACTGACCTGAATTCATTGTTGTGTACATTGTTGTGTCATGTTGTGTTTTAGTAAGGCAAGGACCCAAATGCAGATACACACACTGGGAAGGACATGGGGGAACAAAGCTTTATTCTAAAAAAGCCAAATGACTGCAAAAAAAAGAAAATCTAGACACAAAAAGCTAGTCAAAAAAGACAAAAAAAGCAACTAAAAAGCTCAAAGTACAAAGAAAAAGCAAAGGTCAATCAAAAACAGAAGCAAGAAACCGAAACCATAAAACATACAAAATGGGGGACAAAGACGGGGTAACATGGAACTAGACAGGCAGACGGCGTGACACGAAACAAACTGACAAACACATGAGGGAGAACAAAGACTGTATACACAGGCACACTGACGAGGGGATCAGGAACAGGCGAGGTGAGTGAGAAGGGAAGAAGACAGGTGAGGCAACGAACGAAAAAAGCTGTCGTATCTAATTCTATCATGACTACCCTTAGCAAAAAGTTGTATACTTGAAGTTAATTTTATTAAGTATGCTTGAGTATAAGTATAAGTATAGCAAGTATACTATGGACTGTGTACTTGTAGCGTACTAGAAAGGATACTAATTTAATACTTCTTCAGACTAAATTGGAACATTTTAAGTTTATAAAAGTATACTTTAAGTATACTTTATAAGGTCATTTTTAAGTTTCCAGAAGTACACTTTGAAGTATACAAGAAGTACACTCATCTATATACTACTAGTGTACTAAGTACATACTTCTAGTCCACATTTAAGTTTATTAAAATGTAGGTTTAAGTGGTTGACATTTTTATTCTCTTAATTTAAATGTAAGCACAAGCCAATGACTTGACCTTAATCTGCACTTACACTAATACTTGTAATTTGGCAAATTCTAACCAGAATTTCACAATTTATTACCCCACACATACACACACACTTTAACAGATGAGAAGTCTCTCCTGGAAAACACCCCTTCACTCACGGTGCCAACATTTTTATCATCTTTGTTAACTCGACACAATTTAACCGTATAACAAGGATGTGAATTAACCCGCAACCATCTTACACATCATCTTATTCACAACCACATTCCCAAATCATAATTACACCAACAACAACAGAATACCCAAGAGTCTTTGTGCCATAGGGGCGTTACAGTATACTAAAGTACAAGTATAAGCTTTAGTATTCAAGTATAAGTGTAAGTCCAAGTATAGACTTTGCACAGTATATACTTAGTCTTAGACTATTCTTTTTACTTTTCAGTATAAGCCAAGTATACTTCACTATACTTTTCTCAAGTATATAAAATATAGTATATAAAAAGTACACTCCAAGTATACTGCCTCAGTTTTAGTATAGAATAAGTATACTTGTTGTACACTTGAATAAACTACCTTTTGCTAAGGGTAGAAGGCTACAATAGGTATGGTCTACTAATGAATTTTGAAATGTTCTCATTGGTGAATGCAACAAGTTCTCTTGCAACACCTTTAAACATACATGGTATTAAAGATTGTACAATGAAATGCTAATTGTGGTCACTAGAAAACAAAAAATACATATATAAATGGATGAATTAATAATAAGTCCTAGAAATAAACTCTTGCTTCTGGTAGAATGCCGAATCTCACAGCCTGAGAAAAGAAGCTGCTCTGTAGTATGGTGGTATGGCAGTGGAAATGTCTGTGCCTTTTGCAGAACGGCAGCAGAGTAAACAGACTGAGGTGGGTGTTGTCTTTTAGTGTCTGCTCTGCACAGGCTCCTCACCTCACCAATATCCCTGTTCTGGGTGGTTTTAATCACACACTGTCATGGGATGTGCACAGGCCAGGACATGATGGCTCTGTCTGGCCTGGGCAAATCCTATGTCAGTTTGTGATGTTAAAAGTTAACAAGAACTTGGCACAGAAATCTTGCCTTCAGAGCAGTCATTTCTGAGGTTTACGCTCGACATGGAGGTTCCACATAAGAGCATTTACGCGTTGAGGTGTTCTTGCACAATGCCCAAAGGCTATGACCACAGAAAAGGCAAGTCAAAACAAAGGACATCTGTTTCATTCAATCGCCCTTTAACTGATAACAATGATGACGTGGCTGCCAAAGGCAATTATAACAATAACACTGGTAATGATTAACAAGACTGCATTCTGTGTGCATGAGTAAACAGTGATAAAAGCTTTGTAGATCGCCTACGATAAAGGAACATTTATCTTACACAACACAGCATTCAAGAGCGAAGAGCGATTTAAGACTGTACTTAACATCACACACAAGTTTTTTCGAGTAGGGCCTTTAAGTCGCTGGTAAGCCATGGGTTTGTTGTTGGGGTAGGAGCGGACCTCTTTAGTGGGGATAAAGTTGTCCATGCAGAACTCATGGACAACTGTATTCTGAGATGCAGTCAGTAAGGCCATCAATGTCCGTCATCGTGTGGTTTGTACAGGGCACCTCAGTCAGTGGCTTCCAGGGCCCCCCGCAGTAATTCCATGGCCTCGGGAGACCATTTTCTAATAGACTTCGCTGTCACTGGCTGCTGAACCACAGGCTTGTATGATGGAGAGAGCAGAACGAGGTTGTGGCCTGACTTGCCCTGAAGTCCCGAGGTCACAGCGTGGATGACGTCACATGCTGCTTCCGTGAATGCTCCCTCTCTGTTTAGAAGCTGACGCCTACTGCGCATTCCTGGCTGTGAAAACTCCGATTGCTGGCTTTAATTTAAGTCTTGTCTGAAGACAATGAAGCTTCCTTATAGCTGGGTGAGAATTAAGCATTTGAAATAGAATATAAGCTGATTGAGTATGTAGAGATGTTACAGTGAGATTTAATCAAATACTCTGAATCGGACTGAGAAATTCAATAAATCTCAATGTATCAATGATTGGGAACATTTCAGTATTTAAAAGGAGTTTCTGGTGTGAATGAATGAAAAGATAAGTTAACTATAGTTAAAATGTTGGGAAATATACTGTGTGTGTTTGTGTTTGTGTGCATGTGAGTGCGCGCTTAAGCATGCATCTTTGGATGTATATGTGTGTGTACATGTGTGGTCATGTGCGCATGCTTACACATGCATATTTGACTGCTTTTGGTGCGAGTGTGTTAAACTGACTCACTGATAAATCTGTCTCTGTTTGGCCCAGTTGATCTCAGTTGCCACAGTGATGGCAACCAGGTTGTGTTAGTGATTTCAGCGGAGGCTAACCTCACTGTATCTGCTTCTCCATCTAAAACAGTAACTGCTATGGCTCAAATAATGATATGGTAGAGACTATGAGAGTTTTGCGAGCACGATGTAAATATTTTGTTTGTGAGTGGTCAAAAATGTGTCTTGTGGAGCATTTCAGAGAAGTGGATGTGTTTGCCTGCCTCCAGATATTTTTCCTCTCAGTTTAATGGGACTTAATGCAGCAGTTGCTGTCGTTCCTGTCGTTAAAAAGCCCACAGAACCAAAAGATTATGTCTTCAGAGAACCCCCTGTAGCAACAAGCAGGAGCGTTCCTACAAGCAGATGTCGTTATTTTTCTGCCGGGTTGAAGATGATGGAAGCGAGGGCTAGTTGAAGACAAGGTTTTTAGAATTTTTTTAGCTCCTCCACTTCCACTCTGGCAGTCAACACTCCATCCCATACACACCGATGCAAAAATCTGAAAGTGGCTGAAAAATTATCAATGTGTGAACTGCGACTGTGCAAAAAGTTTGAATGTTTCACAGTTTGAATGTTAGAGTTTCTATGAGAATGTATGAAAGAGGGAGATGAGTTGGAAAATGAGTGGGTTTGAAGTGATTTCTCATTGACTACCATTATAATTGCGATGCGACAAAGCTTTAATAGTTGAATATTTTTAATATATTGTTTTCTATTAAGTTTCAATGGGATTTTAAAGATGAAAGCAGCCCTGAATGTAAACAAGTTTCCATTGAATGGGGTTTCTATCTGGAAGTGAAAATGCTTGAAAAAGTGTGAAACTGGGGGATTTTCGAACATTCGCTCATCTGCTGAATGGGAAAAAATGGCTGAAAACTTCAAATATCTCTGAAATTATGAATGATTTTAATGACAAAAATAAATAAATCTACAGCTTGTAGAACTACTGGGAATTGCTGTTAAGCATTGGTAACTCAAAGTACAGTTAAAGCAGGATAAAGATGTTTGGTCAGTAAATGTATGGGAATTAAGCTGACTTGATACTTTTGTTTGTGTTGACTTTTGATCAAAACAAACATTAGTTCACAAGGTAATTATGGATGTCATGTCTTCATATAGATAAAATAGTCCAGTCAATCTAGCTCAAAAAAGCAAAAAAATTGCAAAAGAAATGGCTCATAGTTTTTATTGGTCCTAATAACCTCCTGAATCATATACTAAAAGTCTACCAACGTAGATAGAGTGGAACATATTTTTTTTCCGAGATTAAAGGCCAAAGTTGTGCCCATCACTCCAAGTAAAATGAGTAGAATAGGGGAAAATGTTCAATTAATAGCTATCACTATGAAACTTGTCCAGTTGATTAGTGACATCATACCAAAGAAAAAATGTATTGCAAGTTTTTGAGATTTTATGTTTATATATGCAAATTAGGCCTTTCTTCATTAAAATGTACCATAATCTGCATATATTACAAAACACAACATTTGAAAATCGGATGAAGCCAGACTAAAAATTATTCTTTCATTTTATTGACACAATACAAAAAGACAAAACTAGAGAAGGGACTGTGTCTATGTTTCTCTATCATCCCATACATTAAAAATGCTATTTAGAGTCATCAAAAAATCTATTTTCACCATGTTTTTGGTATGAAATGTGCTACTAAAGAGGAAATTGCTGCTGCAGGGGAAAAAGCAATGGTACAGATCTACAAAGGCAAAGAAGCAGATTTTCTCAATGACCTCAGACTGAAACGTTTTTATAGTAAGGTGACTGACAGGAAAACGGCTATCCACCCTCGCAACTTGCCACCAACATCTTCATCTGCTATGTTTCATAGCTTCAGAGTGTACCATCAAGTTCAAGAATGGATGGGAAACTTGCTACCACCAGAGGAATGGGGCTGGAGGATCCAAGACTCATGCCTCATTCCTGTCCATACTGACCAGGACCCTGCACCTCAATCTTTGTTCGAGCTTGTGCGCTGCAAGTGCAAGTCTGGTTGCAGCACAATGCACTGCAATTGCCGTCGTCAAGGCCTCGACTGCTCCCTAGCTTGCACAGAGTGCAGAGGCGTATGTGCAAATATGTCGGCAAACTTGGATGAGAACATGGATTGAACTTTTTTTGTTGTTGCCACAGAGTCAAATCTATAAGTGTTAAGGCCTAACTCCTATTTTGCATATTAAAGTGACTACTGGGCCTTCTCTTCTACTTCTGTCTCTTGAGTTGTGGTTTTGGGTACATACTGTTTATTTATACATTTCAATATCAATGACTTGTCTGTTAATAGTGGTTTCCTCTGAAAAAATGATTCCTTTTCAATATAATCTTTTAATCTCCGAT
>CAEMYA010000193.1:2899397-2916661 GCA_903131615.1 Diplodus sargus | reverse complement strand
GGGACAGGTTGTACAGCCG
This sequence comes from Diplodus sargus, assembly GCA_903131615.1. NCBI lineage: Eukaryota > Metazoa > Chordata > Actinopteri > Spariformes > Sparidae > Diplodus > Diplodus sargus. The sequence goes on along the minus strand of CAEMYA010000193.1, from coordinate 2,916,642 downwards.
ACTGGAGGGGAGTGGAGCACCGGGGAGTAACTCGATGGCACAGTCATAAGGGCGGTGTGGTGGTAGAGACATGGCTCGCTTCTTGCAGAACACTGCGGCCAGGTCATGGTAACACTGAGGCACTTGAGATAGGTTGGGAGGCACTGGAGCGGCGGAACAGGATGTCTGGACAGTGGTGGCAGCGGAACGCAGACAGTGAGAGTGACAGAACACGCTCCAGCTGGATACGGATGCGGACTGCCAGTCGATGTGTGGGTTGTGGAGACGTAACCAGGGGAGACCTAAAACTACAGGAGAGTTAGGTGAAGAGATGACATAGAGTTGGAGGTGCTCTCAGTGGTTACCGGAAATGATCAATGACAGAGGAACAGTGCGGTGGGTGATGGCCAAGCGGCGCCCATCCAGGGCGTTAACCACCTTAGGAGTGTCAAGGCTCTCAACCGGGATTAGAGACTGCTCGACTAAGGAAGAGTCAATAAAACTGTCATCCGCCCCGGAATCCACAAATACATGAATGGGTAATGACTCACGTGACCACTGGAGGGAGGCTGGGAGGATGAGGCGAGCAGTAGGGCTGGAAAAGGAGGTTGTCTGGCTCACCAATGCGCCCCTACTCACTGGCGAGCCGGGCCTTTTGGCAGTGAAGGACAGGTGGAGAGATGGTGGCCAGGCTGTCCACAGTAAATGCAGAGCCTTAGGTTGAAACGGCGCTGGCGCTCCTCAGGGGTCAGCCTGGTCCTGCCCACCTGCATTGGTTCTTCTGAGACAGGCAAAGAGTCTGAGGGGCGTGCGGAGCTCTGAGACATGGAAGAGGACTGATGGTTTAGACAGGGGATGGAGCTGGCTGGTCTACGACTGGGTGTGGGCCTCTCCCTCTCACGTTCCCTCAGCCTATTGTCTAGTCTGATCACCAGGGTCACTAGCTCGTCTAGGGTGGACGCCTCTTCTCTAGCGGCTAACTCGTCTCTTAGTCTATCCGACAGGCCTCTTCTAAAGAGGCTGACGAGCGCGGGTTCGTTCCACTCAGTCTCTGCAGCTAAAATGCGGAAATCGACTGAGTAGTTAGCGGCTGACTGGGTACCCTGACGTAATGACAATAACCTGGTGGCTGCGTCAGAGCCCTGTAACGGGTGGTCAAACACCCGCTTCATCTCTGCAACGAAAGTCTCATGGGAATCGAGAGTCTCCGAACCCGCCTCCCACAGAGCTGTTCCCCACTGAGCTGCCTTACCCCTTAGCAAATTCATAGTATATGCAATTTTAGCTCTATCTGAAGCATAGCTGGTTGGCTGCAAGCTAAATACGTGTGAGCACTGAAGCAGGAAACTACAACAAGAGCCTAGATCCCCCGAATAATGTTCAGGTGGGGGCACAGAGGGTTCTTTAGGCGGAGGGGAAGGAGACTGTCCTGAGCTTATATTGGAGACATTACTCACTGCGCCAGGTGTGGGGGGAGCGGCAGGCAATTGGGTGGTGAGGAGGTTGACCTGTTGGCCAATCTGGTTCACGGTGGTCGAGAGGTTCTGGAGGGTCTCCATAAGTCCCTGTAGCATTTGCTCGTGTCTTCCCACGAGGGCGCCCTGTGCGTTCAGCGCCTGCTGGACGAAGTTCGGGTCCGCTGGGTCCGTACTCATGGCCAGATGATTCTGTTGTGCCTAGCAGGAAAAGAGGACCCAAAAGCAGACTCGGTGTAGCTCTCCGTAAGTCGAACGTTTTATTAAACACACAGGTAGGAAGAGAGCAGGCGGCTTGTGTTCCGGGTGAGGTCCTTGTGGTGGAGTGTGGCGGCGGACGCTTGGAAGCGGCGAGCCGTGGACACTGGAGGAGCGGGACACTGGCTGGACCGAGAGCGGAGATCGGCTGCTTGAAGTCGGGGTGCAGAGGGCTGGGTGGCGAAGACACGGAGCACAGGAGTCCGGCGAGGCGAGGCACGCTGGGGAGAACACGAGAATAAGTAATTAGTCACTGAAGGAATCGAAGTCACAAAAGCGACAGTCGAGTCGGGAGCCAAGTACCACATCGGAGAGATATAATCATCTGGCAGCGGGTGGAGTGCGGCGCATGGTTTTAACGGCAGCCGCTGATTGTAGATCCGCTGCCGGTTTGTGTAGCTGGTTCAGCTGCAAACTCCGCCCAGCCTCTCCCAGCACCTCTGAAAATGTCACAAGCAGAGAAAGACCCCACAAACCAAACACCACACCACATAGGAGCATAACAGCGACAAAGCTTTAAAAGTTGAATATTTTTAATATATTATTTTCTATTAAGTTTCAATGGGATTTTAAAGATGAAAGCAGCCCTGAATGTAAACAAGTTTCCATTGAATGGGGTTTCTATCTGGAAGTGAAAATGCTTGAAAAAGTGTGAAACTGGGGGATTTTCGAACATTCGCTCATCTGCTGAATGGGAAAAAATGGCTGAAAACTTCAAATATCTCTGAAATTATGAATGATTTTAATGACAAAAATAGATTCTCAATTCTCAATTGAGATGAATATTTGTAATATATATATATTTGTATGAATATCTATAAAATAAAAAATAAAGAGTAAATAATGCCTCCTGCATTCACAACCATTTAGCTAGATTAGTAGGATGACAACCCGTGCTTGTAGAACTACTGGGAATTGCTGTTAACCATTGGTAACTCAAAGTACAGTTAAAGCAGGATAAAGATGTTTGGTCAGTAAATGTATGGGAATTAAGCTGACTTGATACTTTTGCATTTGTGTTGACTTTTGATCAAAACAAACATTAGTTCACAAGGTAATTATGGATGTCATGTCTTCATATAGATAAAAGAACATGTTCAGAATTTGTGTTGTAATGTTACTGAAGGTGCACTAAGTAGGAGAAAGGCTTAATTTCTCTGCCTTTGTAGTAGGTGGGATGCTATAAAGAAACAATTGAATTTCCATGCCCATCTTTGGTCATAGTTAATGAGAAGCCGTGTATGGAATACGATCATAATTTAATTATTTTTCTGAACTTGAAAGTCTTGAAGATTGAACATGTCTTTTGAAAAACTGGATGACTGATGACATTTTGTGCTGCCAAACACAAAGACACATATTTAACTCTTGCCAAGATCTAACTTCTAGTGTGGACATTCAGTGGAGCTACAAGCAGAGTGCTTGTCAGTGCAGCGGAAGTCGTCAACATCACAACAGAGCCTCTATTATTATCAAACAATAAATTAATGATACATGAAAAGAGCTGATACAAAAGCATACATTTATCACATTTTAGAAATGACACCCATCTTGACCACATTATAGCGTGCAGTTGGCATGTTAAATGGGGTGAAATTACCAGTGTCAATAGAGTCAGATGCCTCAAGATGGAGGAGGCCAGAGCTTTTGCCATTTGCGTGCGAGAGGGAAAGTGCAAGGGGTGCTGGGCACTGCATTGTGCGTCTATTCCCGGGGCTTTTGGACACAACTCTACCAAGCTACCAGGCTGGAAGACGAGATTGCTTTTTCCTTGTTCACAGTCATAGTTATGGATTGCAACATCCCACTGTCAGCATCCGACACTGCAGTGCACACACATCTCCATCCATATCAGTTACAAGCAAATTCTTTAGTCACACAAGTCAACTGTCAGAGGGACCACGGCAGGACTGGCACATAAGGATCCACAAAACCACATAATACACAACAGGCTGTTGAGCTGTAGCTCGGTTTATTCCCACAAGGAAAACACATTTGCAAGGAAGAGACACAGAAAGAGGAAATGAAGACAATACCTATACCTCCTTATTTCACTTCCAATTAATACAATTTACGGGTTGCTCATTTCCTCCAGACCTTCAAACCATGTTCGTCTTGCCACAGTCTTCTGTGAGTAACCCTGCCGTCAATTACTGCAGTGCATACCAGGTATTCAAAGTGTGACGGGCACAGCTGTTCAAGCCTGTAAATAAAGCAGGAACACGCTCGGTGGCGTTGTCATAACTGATACATAAAACTTTTATTCTGAAAGACGTGTGCCGGAAGTGTTGGCACCGCACCGAATTCCAGCGTGACATCTCAAAACAGAAACGAGCACGGATCGAAAAGGTAAACCCGGAGTTATTAATGGTGTGTTGTTAGAACGGACGCAATAAACAAACATTAGACACAGCGGCGTGCAGAATTATCGGATAGACAGCGGAGCCAGTCGGCTAGTAGTCACCGCTAGGAAGCTAGTTAGCTAGCGCTGTGCTAATGCCTCTAGAGAGGACATGTAACCAAGACGACGAAGTTTTCCCAGCCTTAACTGGTTGCTAGTTTTGCTAGCAAATTTGAATTTTGATAGACAGAGTGTGCACCCACGCATATCTCTCTAACATTACTCCAATACTCGGACAAAGGCTATGCAGTTGATGAGGGCTAACAGGTAACCTCTCAGTCACCCACAGATACTCCATTTCTCTGAAAGACAGTCCTAGTGATTATCCACCTGTTAACTTTATTTTTACGTTACTGTGATTCTTAATTTCAGTGCTACTCGGTTTCCTTAGTCCTGAGTAGCTAATACTCCACTAACAGTATTGTTGTATTATTATTATAACTGTATTGTTCATTTGTACAGAAATACAGCAGCAGGCTGCACACAGAACAACTTGTGTCCTTTCATGCAGGACAGTAACAGGCACTGTGTTTGCTGATCTTAATGAAGCTTTATGTTGTATCCATTGCCAACAGCAGGTGATAAATGTTGTTTGCTGTCATTTGATTATGATCATTCAGTTCACGAGTCATGATGATTGTCCCTCAGCCTGTGAAAACTGTTGACTAATGTCTTACACAGCTCTGTAGGTCCTTGTTAAGTTCTGTAAATAAAAAAATAAATGGATGAATAATCCTGACAATGTTATCATCATCATCATCATCATCATCATCATCATTTCATACTGTAGAAGTGTGAATTATTTGGAATCTCACGATTTGATTTTAATTCTGAAGCCTCACCTGCACCGTACCTCTGCACCCAGTGACACGGTGGAGTTTATGCTCCCATCAGACCCACCAGTGTCTCTTTTGTAATGGTCTCGTGTAGAGTGCAGTTGATTATGGGATACTGAGGGCTGCAAATGATATACTGGTTTCCTTCGTCAAATTTAAGCAACCTTGTTTTGCTTGAATTTGGAGGACACAACCAGTGTATCAATTGCAGCCTATGTGGTGGAGCTTTTGTGATGTGAGGGTCACTATCAGCCTCCCATGACTCTGACGGCTTCATGTTTAGCTATCAGCATAATTTGTCTGTATGAGGTTATCACTGGACTGATTGCTGGACCAAAGTAGAATGTGATTGTGACATGCTTTACAACAAAAAAGGTGACTTAAAGTCAAGCTGTTCATCAGTTAAAACTTGAACGGTTGGAAGCTCCGGGACAGTTACTCCAGTGAAATGATTGGACACCACTTGTCCAAACTAGTTTTGGTCGATGGAATGTAAGGCTGCAACAGTTTTTTTTTTTCTTTTTTTCTTATCAGTTGATTATCTTCTCAATTAATCTGTTAGATGTTTGGTCTAAAAAATGTTGATCAATGTGTCCTAGTGGTGGGTATTGGCAAGAACCTCGCGATACGATGCGTATCACGATACTTTGGTCACGATACGATACGTATCACGATATTGCGATATCAATAAAGACGAAAACACAAGTACCTGTATATGTACATCAAATGATATTGATCAGAGGACATATTGAGTCAAAACTATTTCATTCTAAACAGCCTCTCCATTTTATTAATTCCCATGAAATTTCCGGGCAGTAATATTCCCTTTGTCCAGCTCGTTCTTCTTGCTATCTCCCTTAACTTTGAAGCCAAAGTGCTTCCAAACGTCAACTTTAAATTGCGGAGGCGTTGTTAACTTGCCATCCATTTTGCAAAGACCTCAGCCACTCTCTCTACTACAGAAATACACCTGCCACACAGCAGAGTCGCTCTTTTGCGATATACAGTTGAAAAATCGATATTGTATTGGGCGACAAAGTATCGCGATATATTGCCGCATCAATATTTTTGCCCACCCCTAGTGTTTCCCAAAGACCACAATGGTGTCCTGAATTGCCTTGTTGTGTCCACAAATATTCTGTTAACTGTCAGTCAGGAATAAAGTTTGTTTTTTGTCTATGGTTGATGAGGGTAATAAAAGCAGTGCAAGCAACCTTTCACATTACACACAATTTATTGTTAGACTGTGTGTATGAAAGTTGGACTCATTAACTATTTTTCATCCATAGCAATGATGACAGATTCTTCACTCCTCAACTCTGAGCTGGAGTTACAGCAGCAAGAGGAGCTCTACCAGCAGCTGCTGTTACAGGTAATATTCTTTGATGTAAATTGAGTTTAGGCGAGTCTCCATATCTTCTCATTTTAATGCTAATTAATTCAAAAGTGCCCTTTTATAAATGAGCAATGTGTTATTTCTTTTCTCAGAGGTAATTCTTGCTGCAAAGGAATAGTTCAACATGTCGGGTGCTTATTTGCTTTTAAGTTAAGAGAGTTACTTGAGAAGATCTACACCAATAGGGCTGAACAATGAATAATATGAATATTATCAAAATAGCATTATGCTCATGTGCAGTATCCAAATCACAGGAGATGCAGTTTTTTCGACCGAAAACATACCAAGTAGTCCAGGCTTGTAGGAAAATGCTTGTTTGGTACATTTATCATCATCATTTTTTTTTTTCAGTGAAAAAAAATATGACTCTGTCCTTTGAAAATGTTTTCTACATTTTTTGCATATACTTCAACTCTAAGTATATCTTTGATGTATGTTTGTATGTCTGAGGGCCAGAGCAGACTGCATAGGCTCTAGTCATTCAGTGTTTGCAGCAGCACGCTGAGGATTTCTGTGGTAGCAAATTATGTTTGTCTAGCTGTTATGTGTTGGGGCATCAGGGTGAGGGCAGACAGCACCAAAATATTTAACAAATTCATATGCACATATACTGTAAATGGGGAAACCTTAGACCTTCCTCTTGGCAACAAAGCGAATAACAAGCAAGAGAGAAAGTAAAAGAAAGAAAGAAATTTGGTGTTGTTTCATTCATCATACACAAAATTTAAAACTGTAATCTTGATGTTGGGAATCAGATTATCAAATCAGCTTTGGTAAGATGATAGATGGTACAGATAGTACAAAAGCAGTGCTGTGCTTGCAAATTAAGAAATTGTTTTTCTTTCCATCCTCAGGAATTTAGCTTTGTTTGGATAACTCTGTAGCTTTCCAAAATCCATCTTACCATAGATCAACACGGATTGCAATGTCCCTTTACCTCTCCCACAAAGGGCCAGTAAAATCCTGCAGCAAAAGCCCCTTAAGTGAAAGTGTAGTATATACTACTATAGATGGGTATATTGTATTTTAAAAGCTTGTATTTGTTCTATCTGATGTCAACAAGAAGCTCAATGTAGTGAAACCCTGGCATACACAGTCATTCATCCTGCCATATTGGTATACATTTCATTTTGAATGCCTCTGTTTGTCTTGACTTCTTTCTGTTCTCTGCTTTTTGAATACCTCGTGCTTTTATAAACTATCTGACAGAGAAGCATTTTACGCAACAATAGTTTTTTCCTTCTTAGTATGTGTATGTGTATAATGGGTCTGCGAACTATTACTAAAATAACCTTACTGTTGGTCATCTATGTAGACAATGGGGAAGATGCCGACTGAAAATCCAGACTCCAAAGTAATTCGACCACAACCTGGTAAGTAGCTCCACTATTCAAGTTATATGAAATCTTAATAAATGGAAGACAGTGCCTCAAATTGCTCAAGCATTTGTTGTGTTTGTCTTCATCTCTGTTTGTTATTCTTCTATCTTTTCTTTTACTTCTTTTTTCACTCTTTTTCTTTTTCTTTCTTTTCTATCCCCCCTAGGCATGTGTGTGAAGACTCTGTCAGAGCCTGGCAAGCAGAAGGTTTTCGTCAACATCTGTCAGTCGAACTCAGTCCCACCACCACCAGAACTCTCCAGAGAGGAGCTAGTGGAGCTGCTTCAATCAGAAGATCCCAGCGGTTTCAGAGTTCCTATGAGCCTTGGCGAGCCACACACAGAAATAGACAACAGTATGTAACAAAAGCCATAAATTATGTACCATTTATCTTTATTAATTTTATGATGACCTGATACATTGGAGATGGAGATAGAGAGATAGAATACAGCAGGAATGTAAATTAAAAAGGGCAATTGCAATTAAGTGGCTAAATGAGACTACAGAGTTTTTTGGCAAAATTGAATGTCATCACACTGAATACAGAAACTCACCTACTCACTAGTCTGTTTTTACAGGCAAACTGTAGTTGCAAGCCAATGTAACTGAAACTTTCCATCTTCGTTTCGTTTCGTTTTCTTTTCCGCTTTTCCATGCGGGTCGTGCCAAATCCAGATTTTCTCGATGGGCGTAGGCCAGGGTACACCCTGAATGAGTCGCCAGCTCATTGCAGGACCCTTACTGATGACAGAGGCTGCCACACAAGGTGCCAACTGCGCATCAGGAGCAATTCTGGGGTTCAGTATCTTGCTCAAGGATACTTTGACACTTTCCATCTTGTACACTGCAATTCATCGCAAAATGTGTATGGCAGTCATTCCCACCAACTTCTTTTCTGCTAGGCCCCCCTTTTATGGATAGCAATATTTTCACGTCCCCCACCCACACACATAGTTTACATACTAGAGACTTTTGCTTGAAAACTTCTGCAGAATTTATTGTTAACAGTGTCTGTAATTAATGCAACATTATGTCACTTTTTGACCACAAAAGCACAGCTTCAAAATCATTTTGATGGTACAGTGTCACCATAAGGTGAATGGTATCTCTGTCACTGTCTCTCTGCCCCACTAGTACTTGTTTCTGCATTTTGTAACATCACTGAGAGGGTAGTTTACACAACACTGCTATGAGATTTGTGTCTATTCAGCACCTACATTACACCTGACAATTAGTTGCAGACCTGGGATTTGTATTTTTGACAGTGGTGCTCAGAAATTGTTAGGGGTGCCAAATTGCATAAAATCACAATTTTTACATAATGTTGCTTTGATACAGAACTGCAACTTCAGTATGATATCTCACTGAGTAACTACATAAGGAACAAGTTAGAACATCATAAATCTAATATCTGAATTAATACTGTGTAATAATACTTTTAGTCTGAACATGCAGTGGATTCTCTTCATCACCCACGATTGTACTGGTGAGGCCGACTGCGAAAAATACCTTGTGATATTTTCTTGTCTTTGTTTTAGCTGTCTGGTAGCCTTTCAGTTAACAATCAGATCAAATGAAAAATTCTCTATTTGGTTGAAACTCACACCCCATTTTCACCAAAGCAGAACTGGTTCCGCTTCAGTTTATGCATCTAATTGTAAATACGAGCATTTTCAACCAAAGTGAAATTGGAACCTGGCACATTGGTTCACTGCAAGAACCACTCAGTAGCAGATTTTCCAGGACCTGAAGTGCAAACCAAAGTGTGTGTGTGTGTCATAGTCCACAGGTCACTTTGCACTGTGCATTGGGAAATGCTTTCAGTTGATGAAGCATTCCTTGATTACAATGGTTCTGTTCAAAGGCGGTAGAAATGAGGGCCAGTTCCCTAGAGGGCATTGAGACTTCAATCAAACAAGTTTAAGAACCAAAGCTATTTTTCTGGAAAAGTACCCATAGTCATTGTTTCAGTTTTGGTATGACTGAGAACAATCCCAGGCGATAATGAGTCATCGCCAAAAACTTCCAGAATTCACAGCTGTGCGTCATCTGGATCTACAAAATAAATAGTGAGGCTAATGGCATATCACTGTTAAAGTTAGGTACTTTGTTCTGTTAGTTTGCCACTGTTGGTAGCAGCAACTGTCACAATAGTTTGATAACACCAATAAATAGATAACATATAATTTGATAGTGGAACTGTGTTCCTTCCTTGTTTACAGCTGCAGTCTGGAGTTTTGAGAACAAAGTGGACTTAGGGCTCGTCCACGCTTACGAAAACGATCTTTATATATAAACAATTGTTTTGAGCATGTGCAAATGAACGCATGTCCACATGCCGACACAATTATCTTGTCTTATCTAATGATGGAAGATGTTGTCTCACCTTTGTCAGGCACAATTGTCAGAAAACAGCACTGGAAGTGGCTACTAAATAGGACACAGACCAAGGAAGACAGTGCCTAGGTTTGTAAGAAAGACCCTAACCCTGCTGGGTACAGCAGGAAAAGGGAGCATTTGGCTGAAGCAAGAGGCACATGATGTCAGAGATATTTCATGGTGAAAATGTTTTTGGATCATTATAAATGGAGGGAAAGTAGACTTTGGCGGCCAGCCAGAGTCTCGTGTTCCTATGTAGTCAACGTACTCTCTCGTAGTAATTAATGCTCCCAGTGCCCTGCAACAGGAAGGATCCACTTACTCTTTCTTCACTGCTGACTTCAGTGGGAGGTCTTTGGAGTTTTACACTGATCATGTCAAGCAGAATTGTGTAAACAGATGTCAGAGATCATGCATCCTGCAAGCAGATAGTTCATGTCAGTGAAAATGGTTAATGTGAACTTCCTGTAACATTATGTTTTCTGGAGGGGACCTGAGAAATTAATCTGAAAGCTGGAAGACATCAGATTCATGACTCTGTAAGGCCTTTGTGTTCTAATGTGTGAGAGGAGTGGAGGGAGACTGGATACTCAACACCAGTCAATTGGGGACAACAGCTACGTCCCCAGTTTTGAACTTGGAGTGTCTTTACAGCACTTTTTTAACAAAAACATTTATCACAGTTAGATGTCTTCATTACAACTTGGCCGGAGGATTTATATATCTAGTGGTTTCCAGGTCGATAATAAGTGTTGATTAATATCTTGTGAGAATTTATTGTCTCAATACATTTTTAATTCACACGCGGCACATCTTAAAGCTGGAACTCTGCTATTTTATTCTTTGTTGGTTCCCATGTTTTATTTCTGCTTATGGTGCTAATAGAAGGGTAGGATGTATTAGTATTCTAAAAAAAAATGTTCTCTCTATTTTAGACTCTCAGGGTTGCACAGCGTATGATGTGGTCATTAACCAGGAGTTCTTCCAAAAGTGCCAGGTGTGTTTTCTTGTGTTTGGTCATGTTTTTTTTTTGTTGTTGTTTTTGTTTTACGTTAACAACATTCTAATGTGATTACTGTTGAGTGTTAGATAAAACAATATAGATGTTATACTTGATGGTATGATGTATGTCAAACTGTGGAGGTTTACTGTCAAGTTCACGTCTCTATAATTTAGTTTAAGTTGGTTAATATGTTTATGTAATATTTGAATGCATAACATTTTGCAATGTTTTAAAGATATATTCTTTTATAAATAAAACAAAGTCAAGAATTAATTTGTATGTATTTGCGCTGATCCTCTGAAATTTTCCCCACTTGACCAACAGAGGGCCTCCCAGTGCCACAGTTGCATTCTTTTAGGCTTCCTATGACTGCAATTTAAATGCTCTATGAAAAGAAGCAGAAGTGTTCATGTAACAGTGTGAAATGTGTTTGTATGTCCACGTCTTGTAGAAGGATCCCTTATTCCAGCAGTTTGTTATTCTGGTGTCTGTGGAGGGTTTAGAGAACAAATACAATCTGGAGCTAAGTAGAGGTAAGTTTTTGGTCTTGGTATGTGTGTTTGATCTTCATGTTGGTAGCAGTTGTTGAGATTAGTTTTTCTGATTTTGCAGACTGGAAAGTGCTGAAGAACCGAAAGTTCTTGGGTTCTGTCAGCGAGCAGAACATCCGGACAAAGAGCAGGCCGGTGATACAAGAACTGCAGCCTCAGTACGTTCCTCTGACTGTCTCTGTCTGAATGGAATGCTTAACAGAAAACAAGGTTGACATTTGAAGCTTCTTGCAGGGTTCTAATTTTTCTAAAAAGCCAAGTTTAAGATCACCAGATGTAGGATCGGCATCAGATTGCACTAACTCATGGATGCCACCCACATGAATACATGTTTCATTTCAGGCATTTTTCCCTCAGAAATTAACAATAATATACAAAAATGCCTTATCCTGCTAGACCATCCTCCATCCAATTATCGTAGAAATCTCTTCAGTAGTTACTATTTACAGGGGTGAAAAAAATCTTGAAACTGGAGGCAACCTGAGTAGAATCTGCTTGTCTAGGAAACTATCTTTGGACAGAGTAAATGGGACACACTAGCTTAGAGAAAGCATTCCCTAGTAAATGTTTTTAATTTTTACCAGCTTGGCTTAATACGCTACAGCTGGTAGAAATATGCTTCCTGTACTCCACCACTGATCCTTCCATTAGTTTAGTTGTAGTTTACTCCAGTGCAGATCCCCCAAATTCTACAACAATACCGTACCATGTGCCATATCATTATTAGTGTTGTGTTATCAAAACTAATAAGAGCTGAAAACGTTCTCTTATTTTCTGCCTTAAGAATGAGTAGATAAAAATGACACTGACACGTGGTGTTTTACAGTGAGTTTAAGATGTGTGATATTATGATTCAGTGATCTGTTCCTTTTCCTACAGGGAGAGCTCCACTGCTACAGCCAAAAGGTGAAGCCCTTCTTATCCCCCTGTTAAACGTGTTGTGTTAAGTCAGAGCAACTCACCAGAAACTTTGATGTGTTTTTTCACTTTTATTGATTTGGGCCCACTATTTCTCCTCTGTTTCTTATTCCTGCTTTTTAATGTCACCAAATATGCTGAGTAATTGTGTCTTTCTTGTCTCAGTGTATTGACTCCTCACTCTCCTTCACCTCTTCTTTCTTCACCGCCTGCAGACCAGAGTTCATTTTGCTTGTGGAGCCACCTGATGGAGACCCTGAATACCTAATTGCAGAAATAAAACTACCTGGGGTGGTGAGACATATACTCCACTTGTCTACTATGTCTCTTACATTTATTACATTGGATTAACTTTTAATTGTGTTGAAATGTGCCTTGTAAGTCAGTTGATCTGCCCTAAATTCAAATATGAACAGTGATTTAGTGATTGAGTGACACAATTTGGGAGATACTTTGTGATGCTGATCATTTTTTGTCTTTCTGCAGACTACAACAAACTATTGTTGGTCAAATATTGATTTATACATATTTTACTGCTTTTTTTTAATGGAGATTCAGTTTGAAACATTGCAGGAAGGAAACAAGCTTCATGACAAAACAGAGAGCATCAGCATGAAACTAAATGTTTTAATTAACTTAAACCACATCCTCAAAGAGTGATTGTTGCTGTACAGTTCAGTCTGTGAGAACTAACCCTAAAGTCCAATACAAGTCTTAAGTCAATAGTTCTGAGGCAGTATTCCCAACTTCCAATCTAAATGTGTCCCAGTGCATCTGCTGGGCAAAACATGGACACTAGCTGCAAATATATTTGTATGGCAAGTCACTGAACTTTTTTAGCAGCAACAACAACAGTTGATTTAGCAGATTAGCAAACCCAGAAAAGACACAGGAGAAGTAGGCTCCTGCCGCATCCTTGACTTTTTTCAAGCACAAATCAACTCAATAGAAATGATACGTTTCACAACACGACATAATGTTATGTTCAACTCATGGCTTTTTCCTCTGTCTAAAATGATTTTGTCTTGAAGAAGTTAAGCATACTGTAAAAAAGTCAGCTGGGGGCTGAGTTTTCAACCAGCTCAAGTTTTACGTTTAGCACATGTTAGCTACATCAAACACATCGTCATGTCAAGGTCACCACGTCTTTAACAGTACATGATTTATAAGTGCATTTACAAAAGCTCAGTGTCAGCCAGTTGAACTTGTCTCCTCTGCAGCCGTCTTCTCGCTCTCTGGTTCTTGATGTTGGTGAGGACCGACTGGTGTTGATGGCTCGGCCCTCCCTCTTCCATCTTGACATCTTCCATCCCTTCCTTGTTGACCAGGAGAACAGTGTGGCACAGTACAACAACAGCAGTCAGGTACAAATCTTGCGCACGGACACTATATATACTCCACACAACAATTTTGTACTGTAGCACCAACCAGCAAGCGGCACTACCAAAAAATGGCAATGGGTATGATGGTGTGTTATCAGCATTTGCATACACTGTTCAGAAGTAATGCAACAACAACATCTGCTGCGCTTATAAACTAGGCAATACACTCGAATGTATTAACATAGTTTGTTCATTGTTTGTCTTTCACAGATCCTTACAGTCACAATGCCTGTGGTGTCTTCATGAAAATAGTGATCATAACTGTCCAGTTATTTATTTAAAACGATGCTGTGATAATAAAAGTGTTTTTCATCAAGCCAAATGTATTTGTGTTCTTCACTGGCATGTTTTTTGGGTAAATCTGCTCTCAGATTTCTGTACTTATTTGCCCTAAATCCCTCGTCCTGTTTCTGTTTGGTTCTGCTTTTGAAACAGGTATTTGATGCACTGTCAGGTAGCATTAGAAGTTGTCTGTGAACATCTGTAAGCAGTGATTTCAATCACTGTAATAGATTGCTCTGGGAATGGACATATCCAAATACATAATTCAAGGTTAAAAAATAGAACACAGACAATGATATAAACCCCAAAATTGCACTAAAATTATATTTTATCATTGATGTAAATGATGTATGTAAAAAAAATGATGTAAAATTTAAAGTAAAACATTCTGATAATTGTGGCCAAATAACGATCCCTTGCCAAGTGTGTTATTTCTTACAGCGTACCGTACATTCCCAGAGTGACATCTGGAGGTTTCCCCTCATCTGCCTTTGGCCAGTTGGCGAGTGAGCAGCTCGACAGAAACCCTGATCAATCTCAATGTTTCTCTTCCATGAACCGCGCCCACATTTTTCACCAGCTCCAGCCTTCAGCAGCCAGAATGAGCAGACGTACAGTAACCCACAGGCTCCAAGTATTTCAGTTACATGTTGGACCCGGACACATTTCTCTTTAAAGGAAAATTATGGGGGCCATAACACAGACTAAATAGACCACATCGAACACATTTCTGATATTTTTTTCAAAATGCCACCCACCACTGTCAGAGATCTGAAATGTTACATATATGTCACATTGGGCGTTGTGAATGTGGATAATTTCTCCATCTATGAAAATTATGGAGGACATAAAACAAACTAAATAGACCATATAGAACACATTTCTGACATTTTTTCTCAAAATAACACTCCCTAGTGTCAAAGATCTGTCAGTGGGTGTTAATAGTAAATTCATTCCTCATTTGAAAATAAATCATCCATCGTATTTTTGGGTTCTGAAACAAAGCTTTGTCTTGTGATTTGTGTTTCCACAGTATCATCATTTTACCTGTAAGGTTTAACAACAAGACCTTTAACAGCACAATTTTGATTTATTTCATAATACAAAAGTTTGCAAACTGAATTTAAAAAAGACGGCCTCTTCATATTGGAGGTCTTCTCAACAAGCCACTGTAACTGTAGTAAACTGAGCAACAGTGTTTTACTGGTCATGTTTTTCTGTTTGGTAGCAAAGATTATAACTTTCCCTCTTAGGTGTGACAACAACATCTTTTCATATTTGTTTTCCAACACAAAAATGAATAGATTTGCAAAAGTCTGCAAATTGAATACAAATAAAAAATTACCTCATATTGGAGGTCGTAATATGTTACTGTAGCTGTAGAAAACTGAGCAACAGACTTGTAAACTTGTAAACACAAAAAAAGTGTAATTAAAAAAAACTTTTGTATTCTCAGGACCATGTTTGAACCATTGTTATCAATATGTGTGGCAGTTAAGCCTAGGTCAAATGGAAAGATTTGAAACAATTATTTTCTGAGTGAAGCAAAGATGCACGTGGCATTTCTCACAAAGCGTGGTGGTTGCATTGCTTTTGCAGAGTGTTCAATGGCCATGCTTCTCACATTTCACAGGCCAGTGTGCAACCTGGTCCACGTAAACATCATCTGGAACTCCAACACCAACTCTTTTGGGAGTTGGTGGTGGAGATGTGTCATTGTCCTGGGTAGTTGTATTTTGCTGTCTAGGGTTTATCTTTGGTTGAGGTACTTCATCTAAATCACCTGATTCACTGCAGTCTAAATCACTAGACTCACTTGTATTATTATTCTCCATGTCTTTGGGAGCGTAATCAGGGTCTTCAAGGTCTTCATCTGAGCTACTTTCACATCCCTCACTGTCGTCTACATGGATGACTGCCAATGCATCCTGAACACTGTATCGATTATTATCCATACTGTAGATACAATTAAATGAAAATTTTCAATTTTTTATTTTTTATTTTTATTGTTTATTTATTTTAATTACATTTTCAAATAATATAGGGTGTAAAAACGTGATATAGGGTCTGTTTATTTTATTTACTGATGGGTAAAAATTGTTTCCTTACATATTTCATTAATACTTGGATTTATTTATGTGATTATGTGATTTTTGTTTTAATATGCTTTAAATTAATAAATAATAAATAATAAAATATATTAACAAAATATCATTGAATAAGTTAAGTTAACTGAGCAGATCATAATATATTTTTCTTATCGTGACATATATGTCACATTGGGTTTGACATGACAGTTTTAAGCTTAAAGGTCCGATGTGACATATACGTCACAACGATATTTGCCTGACTTTTTTTATATCACCATGTACATGACAAGTGTTCAAAACAGGTTACATGTAATAAAGGCATTGTTATGTTTGCATTACAATTCTTAAATGGTTTGAATCTTACCTCTGGCTACCCAAAACAAGCTATTTAAATTTAGCTAGCTCTGCCGCTAATTGTAACCTGGCACACAGACATCTTGGAAATGTTGTTATGGGAAGACTAAATCACATGACCTGCCACATGACCCACCAGGATGTTTAGTACGTGTCACTCTGGGACTTCATGAGTTAAAATCAAGGATAAAGCTGCTCATAGAATTTTCCAGAACATTTAAAGGACGTGTGACACCCGTGTCATGGTGGGTTCTTATGTTAATTAAAATCATATTCACCATATTATATTAATTAATAATAATAATAATAATAATGCATTTTATTTGAGGGCGCCTTTCAAAGCACTCAAGGACACCGCACATAACAACAACAGTACAACAAAAGACAGTACAAGTACAGGACAAAGTGCAAATAAAATCAGTAAGAGGATGCAGTTACACGGTGCCGTCTCGGCACAGAGTTCAGACTCTGCAGTCCTCATCATATAGGAAGTCAACCGGGCCGGCTTAGGCAGGGCTGAGCCTCCAGGGTGAGAGTAGTGCAATAGATAGGAATAGGGAAG
>CAEMYA010000193.1:2858833-2899225 GCA_903131615.1 Diplodus sargus | reverse complement strand
ACAACGATATTTGCCTGACTTTTTTTATATCACCATGTACGTGACGAATGAGAAAGAGTGTGTGCAGGGTTCAGACTCTGCCGTCCTCGCCATACAGGAAGTCAACCGGGCCGGGTTAGGCAGGGCTGAGCTTCTGGGGTGAGAGTTGTGCAGTAGAGTTGGGTAGAGAATGGAAAAGAGGGTGTGCAGGGTTCAGACTCTGCAGTCCTCAACATATAGAAAGTCAAATAGAAAGTCAACCGGGCCGGGTTAGGCAGGGTTGAGCTTCCAGGGTGAGAATAGTGCCATAGAGTGAAATGGAGAATAGGCAGGAGTGTGATTATATGATTAGGCTTATACAGAGTAGGCCACGCGGAATAGATGTGTTTTCAGGCGAGATTTAAAGGTGGAGACAGTGTCAGAAGTGCGAATGTCTGGTGGGAGAGAGTTCCAGAGGCTGGGGGCAGATCGACTGAAAGCTCTTGACCCCACGGTGATTAGGTTGGCAGATGGGGTAAAGAGCTGGATGGTCGAAGAGGATCGGAGGGTGCGGGAGGGATTGTGGATATGGATCAGTTCAGCAAGATACACAAGGGGTTGTGCTTTGCCAGGGTGGATCTGGTGCCAACGAGGAGGACCTCGGTTTTGTCACTGTTCAGTTTAAGGAAGTTGATTGAGAACCATGTTTTAATTTCCAGTAGGCAGTTAGATAGAGCTGTGGGTGGTAGAGTGGATGTAGGCTTGGTGGAGATATAAAGCTGTGTATCGTCAGCATAGCAGTGGAATTGGATATGGAATTTCCTGAGAATGTGTCCAAGTGGCAGAAGGTAAATAGTGAACAGGAGGGGGCCAAGGACAGAGCCTTGGGGAACACCGCTGGAGACTGGAGAGGAGGAAGATCTTAGGTTCTTGAGTTGGACAAATTGTGTGCGACCAGTGAGATAAGATTTCAGCCAGGCCAGAGGGATGTCAGTGATTCCAATGGAGGCCAGTCTGCCCAGGAGGATGTCATGTGAGACAGTGTCGAAGGCTGCACTGAGGTCAAGGAGAACCAGGATGGAGAGTAAGCCAGAGTCAGATGCCATCAAGAGGTCATTTGTGATTTTCACGAGGGCTGTCTCAGTGCCATGATGGGCACGAAAGCCGGACTAAAATTGTTCAAAGAGGTTGTAGTGAGACAGATGAGTGTTTAGTTGAGCTGCAACAGTTCTTTCGAGTATTTTTGAGATAAATGGTAGGTTTGAGATGGGAAGGAGGTGGTCAAATCACTTGGGTCTGCACCAGGTTTCTTGATAGTTGGAGTAATTGCAGCAGTCTTTAGTGATGATGGAACAACACCAGAAGTCAATGAAGAATGAATGATGTCAGTTATGAGAGAGGACAAGGCTGGCATGCAGCTTTTTACTAGGTAGGTGGGCAGGGGGTCTAACTGGCAGGTAGATGATTTGGATTTGAAGACTAGTCTGGTTATTTCGGAGCCAGTGGGCAGTTTGAAACTGGCAAGTGGAGAGCTGATGGAGAATGTGGGCAGAGAGTGCAGAGAAGGTGTAGAGTTATTTGAAGCAGTCAGTGTCTGCTTCTAGTTGGCTACATTGAGGGCAGGTTCAGGTTTGTTTTTTTGCAAAACAAATTAGCTTTAGCTTGTTTTCAGTAGATACTTTATAGTAATGTATGTAATAAAAGGAACACTAATTATGTTATCTGACCTCTTTAACACTTTCATTTAGCCACATAGCAATCACAGTGACCTCCACTACATGGAGATCCGATGTTGTACAGTTACTTTTTGTGTGGGCTGTTCCTGTGAGCTGGTAACCTCCCCTTTCATGGAAAAAGCGAATGAGAGAAGCGGTCACTCTTCTATTTCTGGATCGGCTCTGGTCATCCCTCTGTCTGACGCTAACCCTCCCTCTCTCCTCTTTTATCTCTCTCTTCCTCCTGTTGCTGAGCATCCACATCTGTTTGCCTCACTCTGCCCTCATACAGTGAGAGAGTGGGTGGGTCCAGTAGAAAAAATGCCATTTGCTTTTTTCAGAGCCATTGTTAACAACTGTCTGCTTTCAAATTGACATTGAATGGCATTTCCAAAATAGTGGTAATGAAACTCTCTGGACTATATCTGTAATCTTTAGAAACAAAAGCATTTAAGAGTTTGTGGAGACCAAAACAGAATTAATAGAATGAATATTAGACATTACTCCATATCTTCCGGAGATTTGCCAACACTTTCCCCATAACAATTTTATGGAAATAAAAGGAAGGTGATAATATGTCAACACGGGGTTCTGAGCTTGCTACTTTGTCTTTATGTGGCAATGGATTAATGTAAAGATTTAAAGGTCCTTTATGCAGGATTTCATCATAATCAAACCACACACTGACTGCAGAGAAGGTCCTTTGTGCTTTGGTTCAACACCACAGGCTAGAGAAGGGGTCATCAGTTGGTTGCACACGGCAACCTCGCCGCTCGTTGCCGTTAAACCCTGTAAAACAAGGTCGTGTTTTTTCCTGATTTCATCAGAAGTACGTTTTAAAGAAATTGTACAATTAAATGTTTTTGGAAGTATTTGTGTTCCCTTTCTGTCAGTAAGATGTTCGTGTCTTGATGGTGAGGCTATCGACCACAGCTGGTGAGCTTAGCTTTGCACAAAAACTGGAAACTGAAACAGCAAGCCTGGCTCTATCCAAAACTAACAAAG
Source organism: Diplodus sargus (assembly GCA_903131615.1). Lineage (NCBI taxonomy): Eukaryota > Metazoa > Chordata > Actinopteri > Spariformes > Sparidae > Diplodus > Diplodus sargus. The sequence goes on along the minus strand of CAEMYA010000193.1, from coordinate 2,896,547 downwards.
TCTGCCAGTTTTGATGCTGCTTTGTATGGATTAAACTAATTAAATAAAACGTATTGATTATTGAGTTTAAAAGTTCTATTTAAGCAGGTTTTGTTACCATTGGATAAAGCCAGACTAGCGGTTTTCCACTGTTTCCAATCTTTGTGCTTAGCTATGCAACTGGCTGCTGCAGGCCCCATGACAGTTTTATCAATCTTCTTATCAAGGAAACAAATATGCATAATGTTCAAAACATGAAGCCGTTCTTTTGAAGATGTGAAACTCTATGTGATGTGGTAGCTGTAAAAGCTAACTTCTTTACAGGTGCTGAAGGCAAATGGCTGCTGCAGTTCTGTTTAGACCCCACATGGATGCACCCTCTGCTTCCTCCCTCCACCACCTGTTTCCTGCCCCGCTCATTCATCTCTTCCTCATTTCTGTCTGAGCTGAAAGCGCTCTAGCTAATTCTAGATAGCGCGACTTGTCTGGTCAGTATAATGACTCAAAGTATAATAGCCGTTGTCTTTCTGCATCTCTGTCGCCAGTCCCCCTGCTAGCATTCCCTCCCTCCATCTGTCACACCCTCCCTCTTCATTTTGTCATCCCCCTCTCCACCTGTGGCACCCCTCCATTTGTCCAGTGAGGTCATCCCTCTATTCTCCCTAATCCTGTGAGGTGCTCATCTTTCTGCCTTTGCTTAATCCGCCTGTGGCCCCTAGCCCTGATCACACACACACACACACACACACACACACACACACACACACACACACACACACACACACAAATCTGCACATTTGTGCGAGCAGACTCACAGTTATTCTTGTATTGAACACTCGGACCCTCAGTAATTCTCACAGCATGCAAACACGCATACTCACTGCCCCTCCACCTCTCTGTATAAAACACCCTCACTCTGTACAATAGCCATTCTGTCTGTCTGTCTCTGTCTGTCTCTTGTGTCTGGTGATACCACACCTTCTTACAGGTATGTCTATCCGTCTGCTTGTTTGTCTGTCTGTCCTTTTACATGTCCTCTCAAGGTTATGTTCTCATAGGATGACAGTAGAATTAAATTTAGCCAAACATTTAAAGATGAATGTCTCAGCGGACACCTTGTTGGATGTATTCAGTTTTATCAGTTCTTTAAAAACTCTCACTTGTTTGTGTGTTAAAGGATGATTTCAGGATTTCCAACATCACGTGTCTGCTCAACTTGATTATGCAATTGCATGACTTGTCAGTAAACTGCCTCAATAGCAGTCTCAAATCTTGGGTGCCATAGCACCCCTAAATGCACCATCAAGGAAGACATTATTTTTTATAGAAAAAAGATCTCAATGGCCAAAATAAATAAATAAATAAATCTATCTCAAGCTATGTTAAGTTCATACTGTTGTAAAATGAATGGCTCATTTAAAAAAAAAAATTAACAACAACTTTCAAAATGAAATTCTGCCAAGAGATTCTAACTAATGTTCGCAGATTTCATTTTTTGAAACTTTTGCAACTAAACCAGCATAATGGAGGTGAAGACAATTAATATACTTGCCGCAGATGACAATTTCAAATTACATTTTACCTGCTTTAAGCCGTACAAAAACAAAATCAATTTACTTCCATTGTATTAGAGTGATAGCACATGCATTGATCGGTATTTAAAAAACGTCTGCAAACATCCCCCAGAAAGCCAGCAAAAGTTGATCCTAAAAAGTACAAAGATGGCACCAGAAGCTGGTCAACACAACTTATATAGCCCCCAAAACCAAAGTTATGCAATGCCTCATGGGGCTTTGCAGTCTGTACTGTTCTTAAATCCTCGATTCCAGTACGGAAAACCTCTCCCCATAAAAGCCCATTTAGCTGGTAAATGTGTGGTAGGTGAAAAAATATTATTTTTTAAACGTGACTGTTTTCTCAGTTACTGCTGAAAATAAGAAATAAAAAATAAAAAAACAGTGTTGACAGTTGTTGACCGTGGCCTTATGTGTCTGTCACCTCCACTTACCATAGCAGGCACGCGCTCTGATATTTACAGTTTCAAACACTTGGCTGGATGTGGAGTATTTATATGTACATTTATATGTACTGTGTTTTATACTGTATGTGTATCTGTATCAGCGTGGTCTTGTTGCGATTGGGAATTTCATGCTGTAGCTCAGTCACCGGATGAAGGATAACACTGACCTTACAGTAAAGCGCCACTTGCCAAACAATGTCTGTATTACGAGTCCAAAGAGGCCTCATAAAGCATTGGGCCAAATCTACACTACAGCACTGCTATTAAGCTTGCATTACTTTCTTTAGACCTATCTGTCATAGGTCTGACAGCTAATTAGGCTTTAGTGAGGGGACTACGATATGTGAGTGTGTGTGAATAGCTCACTGCCCTTCACATAGTTTGTTTGCTTTTGGTACGGTCAGTGCAAAGTGTGTGTGTATGTGTGTGTTTGTGTTTGTGTATGCAGAACATTTACAATGGCTAGTTCAGTGACCTGTTTGTCGTCTGGTTAGTGACTCCTCTTGCGTTGCGACGTGAGTGTGATATTTTTACATGATGAGTGATTTGTAAAGGGATTATGGCCAAGACACATAGCGGCTATTGTGCCTAAATGTTTTTCTAACTGATAAAAAGACATAATGACGCTTAAACCCAATTGGAACACTGTGAGGTACGACCCGGCTTTTCATTTAGTGCGGTGGTTTTACCAGAGCTGGATTCTCTTTCAAAAGGATTTTACCGTCATGTTTGCCTCTCCCCTCCTCTCCTGTCTACAATATATTAATAGCCTACAATAGCCTCTCTTTAACACTAATGGGGTATTGTTGCACTCCTTTACTTCACACACACACACACACTGCCCTTGACTAAAATTAACCCTGCTAAGGCCTGAGCCTGTTGCCCATTGGAACTTGACTCTTTGACTCTTTTCCCGAATCCCCCGGTCCCCCTTCACCCCTCCATTTAGCAGGCGGTTCCTGACTGTTCCAGCAGAGGTGTTGAAATGTTCACCTCTCATTCATCCATCCGTCATTTCTCCCCACTGGCCCTCTATTATCCATCACATGCTTATTCATGGGTTTTACCCCTATGTTACTTCAGGTCTTTGTTCTCCATTTAAGACCGGCTCTGTTGTTAGTACCAATTAAATATAATAACTATAATAACTATATAATAAAATCATACTTTCTTCTCTCCTTACAGTGACCATTAGGCTAGCAAACAACCTGGAGACAGTGAGCTTGCCTCTGTCCAAATGTTCCAATAATCCATCTTCTAAAGCTCACTATGTGTTATCTCATCTTTGTTTCAACCTGTATTTGCGGAATTGTTTTGGCAATGTGTGAGAAGTGGGAACAAGTGGCTCCCAAAGGATTGGCGTATCATCACCTCTAACAGTTTCTTCTTTGCACATCAACTTTATCATTTACTTAGTGAGGCACAACGTGACAGAGCAAGTCCAATATTCATTTGTCTAATATTCACATGGTCTCCGCCCACCCCTGAGTGTAATATCTGCCCCCTAAGCTATAAAATCAACTCAACTCAACTATGATTACCACTAACTTTGTCTGCTGTGTGATGCTGGGCAGGTATTGTACAGTGAGTTAATTACAGCCTTTAATAAAACAACAGAAACAAAAAAACAAACAAAAACAGTAGGGTTTGGGATTATTGAGAGTGAACCAAAACAGTAAAACAACTAAAAATGAGCTGGAAATCAGAAGCTCCTGAAAACTGAGAGGAGCTACAGATTCAAGAGATAACCCTCTGTAGATAAGTCACTATGTAAGACATATTATGTGAGTTATACAAATATCAATGACCTTTGGACAGAGCCAAGCTTGCGGTTTCCACATCTTACCAGTCTAAGCTAAGCTAGGCTAACTGGCTGCCAGCTTCATGTTTACATACACACAGTAAACTGCATGTTCTCATTTAAATCTCTGTTAAAAGGCAAAAGGTGTTTCTCCTGATATTTCAAACTACTCTTTTAATACTTTAAGTTCCTGTCTATTTAGATAATGATAATAATAAAATAAATGAAGGCTGTAGGAGCAAGTAAACCATTTTAAAACGGGCATAAACACTCCTGTGACCGGAGTTGATTGCCTCATACATCCCACCGTATCCATGTAAACACAAGCAAGAGGGATAACGCTGCATGGAGGACCGGGGATTTATTGAGTTGTCGTTGAAAGCAAAGATCGTGTCCGGTTATGCCAGGCTGCCCCACTGGCACGGCAACAGACAAAGGAGAGAGGAGACAGAGCTTCAGACGACAGTCACCGCCCCTACGAATTCAACCGCACAGTCACGGGGCCACTATAAATTGTTCCTGAGGACAGAAAGACAGAGAGAGGAGGGGAAGATGGGAGGGTGTGGCTGTGTGTAGAAGGGTCGCAGAATAAATGGGGATGCTTGATGGATTTTGTGTTTGCTTTAAATCAGATTTTGTCAACTTATGTTAGAGGATTTGAATCATATTTAACAGAGTGTAGAAATGTATCTAGATAGGCACATAAAAGAGTGAGGGGACCTCTGACCTGCGCCAAAGTACTGATGACAGACTTGTGTTGTCAGACTGTGAACAGAGTTGTTAAGGTGGAGGTGTTAAGTTTCACTACACTTAAAATGTCAAATCCAAATAGGCTGTGAGGAAAATGTCTGTTACTTCTCATCACTGATGTTGTTCAGTGTTTCAAAGTAAATCATCCCATAATTTGTCAGAGGCACCGGGAGAAAGGGGGAGAAAGGGTGAGTAAGGACAAAAGTGAAAAGACAGAGATGGATTGAAGTAGCTAGAAAGTGAGAGCAACTCTATCTCTCTCGGACTCTCTGTGTTTAACCCTTGTCACATTCTCACCTGTTGACGCTCCATCAATCTGCCCCGCGTCCGCCTGCCAGGAAGGTGTCAGCACACACCCACTGTGTACGTCTGTCTGCGCGTGGATGTATGCCAGGACAATGGCAGCTCAGGGGGACAATTTATAGCCGAAACCATGCGGGTGTGCAATGTGTCTCTACGTGCTTGTCCTGTATGTGTTTTTCGGTCTCCAAAGTGATTAATCATGGGAAAATCAGGACTGCGGCCACCTGTGATTAAGCGATGATGACTCACTCCTGTACTTATGTGCAGCCAGGTCTTCAAGCCTGCATTTGCATAATATTTGTCGCTCAGTATTTTTAAAATCACCTTTTAATTTATTGATTTATTAAATCCAGGTGGATAGTATCTTTTTATTTTAAAATGCTCATTTGCAACCCCATTCCAAAAAAGGTGTAAAAACATAGATAGAATGTTACCTTTGGCTAACGCTTTTGGACGTATTCTCGATTCAAAACAGTTGAAAGACTATGTATTAAATGTTTGACCATATCAACATCATTGTTTTTTTGTATAGGCTACTTCGGCTTATAATTCGTTCGATACCTGTAACACAAGTCAAACAGGTTGGGACAGGGACAACAACCCGACTGGGAAAGTTGTGAAATCCTCCAAAAACACCTGTTCACCTGTTCATATTTCACAGGTGAACAGGTTCATTGGTAGAAGGTGACAGTGACCGGGTGAGAAAGCAGCATCCTTGAGGTCCCACACTTTGTGAAACACATGATAAATGCATAAAGGATTTCCGTGACCAAACACACCTGTTATGTCACTTAACTTTAATACATGTTCATTTTCTAATCATCTGAGTATTTCCTTGCATCTGTTATCCTCTCCTAATGGATTTCTCTTTATTGCAGCCATGTCAGACGTAGAAGAGGAGTACGAGTAAGTAGAGCAGTATCCCTCGCCGCTTTTTATTCTCACATCGCTTGTTTATTCCAATTACTAATTAACCACTTTATTATTCTCACATTTCTCCAGGGAGCAGGCGGAGGGTAAGTATTGTTTTCCATATGTAGCACATTTGTTTGCCTACCACAAACCCAATGAACGTGAAACACCATTTATGCCTTCGGTTCTCCTTTCTCTCAGAAGCCGAGGAGGAGCAGGAGGCTGAGCCCGAACAGGAGGAGGAGACTGAGCAGGTCGAGGAGGATGCAGGAGGTAGGGTTACCAAAACTCCCAGAATGCAAAGCAGATGTATAGGGCAACTGCGTCGTAGAGGAGGTCCTCTGGTCAAAATCGTTAAAGCGAAACTCGTAGTTATGCTTTTACACGAAGATTTGACTCATATTCAATCCCAAATAAAGCCTCGGTTGCTTTTTGGCGAGAGTTTCGCTTTAAGTAAAGAAAAGAACGTGAGACGGATAAAAGAGTTGTGATCATGATAAAAATGTCTTTGAGGAGATGAATATGTCACCTTGTTGTCTGAAGAAACCCACTCTTCTTTATAATTGTGTGAGTTATGGGTGACACTGCACTAACTCTCACCTATCAACTTCCCCTCCATTCTGCTCTCCCATTGGCTGATGCTGCTGGTTCGGCCCATCAGAGCAGCAAGAGTACCAAGGTGAGGTAACTGCACGCCCATCCTCAGGCACATTTATGGCTAGCCCTAAAAGCCAATGCAAATTTGTATTTAGATAATGTTTTGTCACGTGTATTTGTTTAAGAAGAAGAAGAAGAAGAGGTTGTTTATTTGTAGCCTACCTGATTCGGAATTACACCTGGATCCCCATTGAGACAGAATGTAGATAGAAATTTTTACCTGCATTGTATGTTGGTACCAAATGTGAGTTAAGACACCAAACCTTTAAAAGCTTTCCCAAATGAATATGTTTTTTTGAATATGGACAAAACTGTATGTCATACCTGAGCATATTTCCATTGACATGGTCATCATGCCTTCATGAGTGTTATGAACATTTGACTGCTTTTTTCCATTGCCTGCTGTTGCAGTCAGTGTTTTAAAGGTATAAACAACCAAAACAGAAATTAAATGTGCTATTTCTGTAATCTTGTCTGCTTTAGTAAGCATGTTTACTTCGAAAATCAATACATTTCGAAAGGTCTAAAGTTGCACATATTTTTGACAGTTGATCAAATAATTTTGTGTAAAAGGATTGATTCTGACAAACCCACAGAGAATAATCAACCAGCTATGCCATCACCCTAAGCTTTGTGGTTTTTTTAGTTTCTTTACACTTATTGGTAAGGTTTTGACAATATCTGCCTTAGCGAGAAACAAAGTTAGCGAGAAACAAAGTTAGCGAGAAACAAAGTTAGCGAGAAACAAAGTTAGACAGACACACAGTTAGACAGACACACAGTTAGCCAGACACACAGTTGGCCAGACACAAAGTTAGCCAGAAACACAGTTAGCCAGAAACACAATTTGCCAGAAACAAAGTTAGGGCAAAACGCAGTTAACACAGAGAAAAAGCTTGTTACTTATGGGGACTTCATTTTGTTAGATAGTTGACTGTTTCCTTGCCCTGCAGCTGAACACTGTCTGTGCAGTAACACCGAGATCTTAAAGATATCAGAAACTTACAGCTATCTTGGTAAAATTTGGCTAAACGTATTTGTGTTTTACCAGAAGTGGCCATGCAGTCAGAGACGATAGAAATATCACACTGGTGTGAAGGTTCTGTTTAAGAACATGTTTTACCTTTAAAAAGCTGTAAAATGTTTCTACCGCTGCAACCATTGTATGTATTCTGACATTCGTGATTATACACATGCACATAACAGATGTGAGGTTTAGTTCTCTGAGGAGTTAAACCTTGATGAGCAGGAAATGTATTAGTAAGCAGTTGGCTGGTAAAGGTTTTCTTTGCATTCCTGACAATTAAGTTTTAACTGTCCCAATAGGAAAATTCTAACTCAGAGAAATGTTTATATCAGTTAGCCTCCAATCTTCTTGTACAAAATGATCAGTATGTGCATTATATAATGATGAATGTTCACAGAATGTTCCACAAAACTACATTTCCCTGCAGCCACAGTGAGTGGTAAATGTTACCGGCAGGGAATGGCTCTCATTGCATGATGGGAAATGATAGTTTTAAAGTAATAGTTAAATATTTTGGGAAATACGCTTATTTACTGTCTTTCTGTGAGTTAGATTGATTGAAGATTGATGCCACTTGCATGTTTAAATTGGTAAATATTAAGCTACAGCCAACAGTTAGCGTAGCATAAAGGCTGGAAATGAGGAGAAAACAGCTTTATACAAACAGCAATTCTAAACTCATGTTAATTGGTGATCTTTAGAGTTGCATGTTGGCAGATTTTGCTAACTAAATTGGACACAGTCCGGACAGCTGTTTCCTCCCACCTCAAGCTAAGCTAAGTGGCGCTAGCTTCATATTAACTACACAAGTGCACGAGTAGTATCATCTCTCTGCAAAAAGCCAGTAAGCATGTTTTCCAAATGTCTAACTATTTCTTTAAGCTTGCTGCCGCTGCAGTTACAAAAATGAACCTGGGACTTGCGATCCTTCCACACCTTTTCCTTCCATGAGTCCACGTTTTCCCCCATCTTTGATTTGACACGTTGTCTTTCCAGTCTTTTCTTTTTTCATGTGTTCCCCAGTACCATCTGATGTGTTGATTCTCTCCCTCGTTCCTGTGGTTCTTTACGTTTTCATGTCTTTTGTATTTGTGTCATCCTCCTTTCAACTGTCTTTTCTTCCTTCCTCATGCCTTCTGTTTCCTTCATTCCTTCCTTACCCCTGTTCCTCATCGCATCCTTTCTTCCTTGCCTTCTCCCCTTTATCTTGACTTTTCTATTCCATTTCTCTCCTCGTGTACTTTTTGCCCATCAATGTTGAATGCTATGTTCTCCGTCTGCTCTTTTTTTGTTACCTACCATCCACCTTTCAATCTGTCTTTTTTGTGGCTGGTCCATCAGATCAAGATGCCCAGGAGGAAGGTGAGAAATAGTAGACGTGTGGTTCCCAAAGGGTTAAAGACGACTCTAAAAACTCTCCTCTCCTCAAGCGCAACACCACGTTGGCTAACTAAGATCAGTTTTAACTCAACTGAATTATCTAACATTAAAATTAGATCCACCCCTTTAAATTCCACTGGACTCAACAGTCTTCCAAGTACGCAAGTAATTTGGTCCCCTAAGTAGTTCAATGGCTGTATGATTCAGACCATAATCATCCAAAATATAATGGTGTGGAACCAGTGTAACCCTGGATTTGTAACGTGAGTGTTTTGGATTCAAACAAACAAAAACTTTTTGTCTTTCCTGTTTTGTTTCATCACAGCTAATGAAAATGCTAAATAGTATGTTGTCTTTTATTTTCTCAGTCCCACGCTTGCGGTGCTTTCAGTCACACTAACAGCTTTATTAACAAGTTTCAGATGTTTAAATCCGTGTTTTCACATGTCTGAACGTAACATTCCACTTTTATTCACTCATGTGATCTCATTTTTCGTCTCTCCTTCTTTGTCATCAACAGAGGAACGCCCCAAACCCAAGTATGTTGACTCATTTTTTATTTATTTTTTTGGTCTCAGTGTCATAGCACTGTCTGAAAATGTTGGCATTTTGTGTTTCCTTGTGTTCTACAGACCCATGGTGCCTCAACTTGCGCCTCCAAAGATTCCTGAGGGGGAGAGGGTGGATTTCGATGTAAGTTATGATCAGGGGATTCAACCGGATCAGTTTCATATTCTTTGCCTTTTGACTTTGCAGCTCTGGCATAAATGACCGGCGAACCACAGCTGTTAAAGCTTTGGAAAAGTCATCTAACTCCTGATTGGCTCCCGTTTCAGTAGCGTGCCTCTTTCCGCTCATATCCGAGCGGCTGAACGCCAAGTGTTCACAATAACACAAACACATAAATCTCTAAGGTCAAATTTTGTGTTCCACATGTCTTCATCTATGAGCAAATAACCCCTCAAAGCATGTGAAACTACAGGCATCAGTTCTCATTGAGGTTTGCAGAAAGCTATTGTTTTGAATCATTTTTTTAAGCAGCATATCAAGAATATTAAAACCAAACTCTTTTCTTCAGTCGTCCAAAAAATCAGCTCCCAGAGTCCTTACATGTCCTTAGATGAAAGAATATTGATTGTAGATGATTTTAGCTGTTTTTCATCCTTCTGACTCACAGAGATTTAAATGGTCCTACATCTACAGTCGTCTCACTCCATACTGACTCACACCTTTATGCAACCTTGTTTGAACCTTTTTCATTGGTGTGCACTTCATCATATTGGCCTCATTAAATAATCAATCCCTTGTTCCATCAGGACATCCACAGAAAGCGTATGGAGAAGGACTTACTCGAGCTGCACACTCTGATCGACGTCCACTTTGAGCAGAGGAAGAGGGATGAAGAAGAACTTATCAGCCTCAAGGATCGAATTGTAAGTTTACCTAGATACCAACACCTCCTCGCTAGATCTGTGAAGAAAGATGAATGGGACACTAATTACCTGATCCAGTGGAAGCAGAAACTGGCCAGCGACTGCAGTTTACCGACCCTGAATGTATCTTCACATCAGTGATAGGAAGTTAACATGCTTACATGTGAAGTAACTGTACTTTAAACTATGCTTGTACAATGATGCGGTACTTGTACTGTACTAAAAGTCAGCAAGAAATATTTACAAATCAGAGGTCCCCCAGCTTTTTGGCTTGTGCCCCCTTACAAACAGTAGTATGCATTAAGGGCCCCTGTTGTAGATGTCTATGAGTTGTACGCACTCCTACGAAAAAAGTCATTACCCCTCTGGAGATTTCAGATGTTTACATTCAAGTCCAAAATTAAAAGCAAATCGCAGAAACTTGACCTCACTCAGATCTGTTCTGTAATCATCTGAAGGGGCCCCAAAACATTGATGTCATATACAGTATATCATACTATATTAATTAATCAATCACAAGTGCCATGGGTACAAGTACAAGTACAAGTAGTTGATCATATTTTTTTACTTGTACGGATGTATTATTGATGGTACTGTTGAACAATAAAATGTCTTTCACCTTTATCTTTCAATGAGTTAAAAAAATAGAAGGGTAATGTGAATGTCTTTTATCCAAATGACGCTTAGTCTTTAAATTTGCGTCATGGCTTGTTTGCTTTGCTTTCCATCAGGAGCGCCGTCGGTCGGAGCGAGCTGAGATCCAGAGGGTCAGAGCGGAGAAGGAGAAAGACAGACAGAACAGGATTGCGGTAACACAAACACTCCTAATCACACAGAAGGTGTACAAAAGTATCACCTGGTCCCACTCAGTGATATACTTGCCTAGACTGTAAGAGGCTTTGTATGTTGTATCTCAATAAAACAATTGCCTTGTATGTTACAGTTACCCAAATCATAAAATGTTATTGTCTGATGACTCAGTGTACTGTAATACTGATGTTGCTCTATTTTCTCAAACTATGTGACACCACTCTTAATGTATAACATGTATACAAAGCTGCTCAACATTGTATCAAATCTCCCCGGCAGGTGCGCAGAGGTCAAATTTAACATGTGAATATGGTCTTCCTGCCATCTTCATCTGACAGGAGGAACGTCACAGAAAAGAGGAAGAGGAGGCCAAGAAGAAGGCTGATGATGACGCCAAGAAAAAGAAAGTGCTCTCCGGCATGGGAGCCAATTTCGGAGGCTTCCTGGCCAAGGTCAGACAGCAGTGGAGGAGATGGTAAGAGTGTTGATGAGTCGATGAAGATACAGAGGATGACTGTGGACTGTATGTGTTCTGTTCCAGGCTGAGTCAAGGAGGGGTAAGCGTCTAACAGGCAAAGAGATCAGGAAGAAGACCCTGGCCGAGAGAAGGCAGCCGCTGGGCATCGACAATTTAAGGGAGGATGGGCTCAAGTAAGTCTCCTGCAGCTGTACTTTCAGACTTTTTGACACAAAGAACAAGGATATTTTCAAGGTTGCTTGCCAACTGACCGTTCAGTTAACCCCCACCCCCTTTTCAATAATTATCCAGTTATAGCATAGCAGTCTAGCTAAGCTAAGCAGGTCAATCAATCAATCAATCAATCTTTATTTATAGAGCACTTTTCATACATTGTATGTAGCACAAAGTGCTTTACATAAGAAAAATAAAACAATATAAAAGAAAGAAGGTCTGTTTCTCTGCATGTTGCAGGTGTTTGTGCAATGCATGCACCTGTATTAAGAGTGGTTCTGTGTTCACATCAAATGCAAATCGCATTTGCGGCTGTCGTTTCTTGCATAAGTTGACAAAAAAAAAAATACTCATGCAAGTGTTTATTCTCCGCAAACACCCAATACTATATTTTACATGTGCGTTAAAGTGGTCGTACTCTGCTTTTTGGGTTTTTGCCTTTCCTTTATTGTGTTATGTATATTTTTGTGCATGTAAAAGGTCTGCAAGGTGAAGTTCACGCCAACAGGAGTTACTCTCTCCCACAAAAAACACTGCTTCTGCACTGCGGTAACTTCCGTAACAGGCGCTATATAAATATATATTATTTATATATTTATTATAAAATATATACACTCCTGTCAGTTAGCAGACATAAAGTTGCTACTGCTGTTACGGTGTTATTTTAGATCACACTACCTTGCTCGGCATGACCCACCCAACTCTACCTCTGATTGGCTACTTCCTGCCCGTTAAGTAATGCGCATGTGCAACTATCACCAAAGATTAAACAGAAGCATGATGTCTCACTTCATAGCTAAAGCAGAGCATTCAAAACACAGTGTGAAAAGGGCTGCTGCAGCAATGCACAGTATGAGAAAAGACTATGCGGATTTTGTATTTTTTATACTACTAGGACCTCCAAATAAAAGTAGGAACCTGAAAATGTGCATAATATGACCTTAAGATAGCAAGATACACTATGCACCGAGGGCGTTTGTGTGAATTCAGTTCAGTCTTTCAACTGCATCACTTTGTGTCTTTGCATTGACTTTGTGTGTAATCTTGAAGCGCAAGATATTCAGTTCACTTTTCTGTGGAAGACACCATGATATTCAAGGCTATGGTTGTTGCCCTACTCCAAAACCACAACATGTTTACTGTACCTTATTAATATCCAAACGGTCACAATTTGATTGGATTGTGTTTACTTCATAATTTATGTAATTAATGCCCCTACTTTAATGAAAAAACAAGTTTATCAGAGTGTAGACTAACGTTGGTATATCTGTCTTGCTCTTCGTTGAATTTGGAAATGTTTACACTCCAGCAACTCCTGCCTCTTTACAATGCTGTTTCTTTATTCCATTTAAAGAGATGGTCAGGATCACAGTCAATGATGTTAAGGCCATTAGTTTAATCAGCTATGTAGCTACACCTGATATAATCTGAAGTAATCTGCTACATTTGTCATTTCAGATGATAAAAATCAAAGGTCCCTGGCTAGGAATGAATGATCAGCTATTGTCTTACTTCGTCTGAAATCAAGGTCCCATAGGCTAAAAAGATTATTATTATTATTATTATTATTATTGTAAATCAAACCATTATAATCGCAAATTCCATATGAAAACTCAAAGTTTAACAGGTGAACCATAATTATAGCGCTGGGGCTTCGCGAGGAGTCAGTAACTCACTTATAGCTTCAATATTTCAAGACATACTAGCCAAATGATATGCATGGATTAGTGACAGTTGCCTTAGAGACAAGCTGTGGAGGTGAACATCAAAAAACACGGATTAAGAAACTATAGGCTCAAATCCTAATAAATGTTGTCTGTTTTACCAAGGCAACGGGCCCAAGAGATGTGGAACTGGATCTACCAGCTGGAGTCGGAGAAGTTTGACTTCATTGAGCACATGAAGCACCAGAGATATGAGGTACTACTGTGATTGCACACAGAAATGGACTGGAATGAAACAGTGCTGACTGACAGTTGATAAACCAAAATCTTGAACATTGATACAAAAAAAAAAAAGTTAATTTTCCTTGCTGCACTTTCTGCTTCTATATTTCTGTAAATGGAAGATCTCTTCCATAATTATTCAAATGTCTCCCTGCTACCTCTGAAGTCTTTTTATCTCCCTCCTGCAGATCATTGTGCTGCTGAACAGAATCCAACATGCTCAAAAGTTGTGAGTAGTTACTTTTACGTAAAACAATGATAAACTGCATATCCGCTGTTACCTGTTACACCCTCTCTTACTTTCTTTCTCCTCCCTCCTCTCGCCCTGCTACAGTAAAAAGGTCCACGGCAAAGGGAAGGTGGGAGGTCGCTGGAAGTAAATGGGAAAAAAGAGGAGAAAGGAAAAACAAAAAACACAATGATAACAAAAAAAGAGGAAGTGGTATTGGAATGGAGGAATCAGATGTTTCCTCTCCATGGTCTTCTCTGTAGACCTTCCCTGTGTGTGACAGACATTGAATGTTTCATGATAAGAAATTCAGTTATGATTTAACTTGTCACAACCAAGTGCCCAATTTGTTTTGGCCAGCTTTTAAAGTTGTGCACTTGCATTAAGTAAAACTCTGTTATTAATCTGTTGTGTGTGTGTCACAATACCAAGATTGGGATTGATCATTGGTCTGCTTTTAGCTGCTTTACTCTGGTTTAGATGCATTATGTGATGACTTCAGGGAATTCAATCAGGGTTAGTAAGAAGAGAATCACTCTGAAAGAATAAATGTTGAACAAAAAACATCTGTGATCAGCATCTTCATTTTGTTCTGGTTTTATTGCTTCAAAGTTCCAAAGATTCTCTGTCTGGAGGAGAGTGCGTGCAAAAAGTCACCACCTGTAATATGTGGTTTAACCAATTAGGTCAGCTCTGTCTTGTGTTTGAGTCTTTCCTTTAGGCATGTTTTGTGACTGTTGCTAAAATTAGCAACCACAAACCTACTAGTCAGAGTCTCTAAGATTGAACAAGAGTTTTTTTTATTTACCTATAAAGGTCATCCCCCCCGTGGCCCAGTTGTTGAAAAACGCGTGCTAAAGTGCCTTCTTGGGAGCAAAAACATGTGCTTAAGTGCCCTCTTAAGTGGCTAGAACGTGCTGTATGTGCCTTTTTTTTTTTTCTTTTCGCCCCTTATCTGTGCACGCCACTGCTTACGAATGATGCTTTTGTGTCTGAACCGAACACATTCCAAAGTACAGTGTCACATTGCGTCTCTTAATATTTTAATTGAATTGATTTAGTTGACTACAGTCTATTCTTCTTCAGTGTATTCTTGAATTTGATGAAGGACAGATGTTAGGTCTTCATGTAACTACACCACTACTCATGGGGCCATAGCTCCATTAGGTCCAGTATTGGTAAATTGGCAAATGGCTCCACCGAACAATACTAAGTTAATTTTGGAAGTAATGCTTAAAGTTTAAAATCATAGTAAAGCGCTCCCCCGTGTGGGTGAACACTGTCACTGCATCAAAATGAAGCTAGGAACACATGAGTTGGGTAATAGGAACTTAGATGCTCCACATTATGTCAAGGCAGTACTGAGTTTGAATGATTTCTACAACTCTCTTTTTTGCCTGTGGAGTGATTGGAATACATCTTACTTTGTTACAAAAAAGTCTTTGTGAAGTTTGATGTTTCTAGAATGAATTTACTATAGCTCTTTGAAATTCAAAATTTGACCAAAGCTGCTGGGTCAAAATTATACATACAACAAACTAAATTACCAACTTTTGTTTGGTTTTGGAATGGCCTCCCCAAAGTCCAGACTTGAAACCCATCGAGAACATGTGGACTGTGCTGAAGAAACAAGTCTGTTCCAGGAAGCTAAAACATTTAGTTGAACCAATTCTGTCAAGAGGAGTGTTTTAAATTTCAGCCAGAGGACTACCAGAAGCTTCTGGATGGCTATCAAAAGTGCCTCTTTGAACACAGCCGCTGTACATGGGGTGCACACTCTACCAACTGAGCCAATAAAGTCATTTTTTCATCCAGTTTTTTTTTTGGTATTGACTTTTATTCATTTCTTCCCTTTGAGTTTTTCACCTAAACCAACATATTGCTATTTTGAAACAGTAATAATATAATGTATATTTCTGTTGGGTCACTGTGTTACTTTTTAATTGTTTTGCTTTGCGTCATTCACTGTGATTGATATACACCGATCAGGCATAACATTATGACACCTGCCTAATATTGTGTTGGTCCCCCTTTTGCTGCTAAAACAGCCCTGACCCATCGAGGCATGGACTTCACTAGACCCCTGAAGGTGTGCTGTGGTATCTGCCACCAAGATGTTAGCAGCAGATCCATTAAGTCCTGTAAGTTGCGAGGTGGGGCTTTCATGAAACAGACTTGGATTTCCAGCACATCCCACAGATGCTCGATTGGATTGAGATCTGGGGAATTTGGAGGCGAAGTCGACACATCAAATTTGTTGTTGTGCTCCTCAAACCATTCCTGAAGCATTTTTGCTTCATGGCACAGCACATTATCCTGCTGAAAGAGGCCACAGCCATCAGGGAATACCGTTTCCATGAAAGGGTGTACATGGTCTGCAACAATACTTAGGTAGGTGGTACGTGTCAGAGTAACATCCATGTGGATGGCAGGACCCAAGGTTTCCCAGCAGAACATTGCCCAAAGCATCATACTGCCTCTGCCGGCTTGCCTTCTTCCCATAGTGCATCCCGGTGCCATGTGTTCTACAGGTACGAAACACACAAGCACCAGGCCATCCACGTGATGTAAAAGAAAATAGGATTCATCAGAACCCCCCTCTTTCTTACATTGGTCCATGGCCCGGTTCTGATGCTCATATGCCCATTGTTGGCGGTGGACAGGGGTCAGCATGGGCACCCTGACTGGTCTGGAGCTATGCAGCCACATACACAACTAACTGTGATGCACTGTGTATTCTGACGCCTTTCTATCAGAACCAGCATTAACTTCTTGAGCAATTTGAGCAACAGCAGCCTTTGCTCCCCACCCACTGCATCAATGAGCCTTGGCCGCACATGACCCTGTCGCCGGTTTACCACTGTTTCTAACTTGGACCACTTTTGATAGATACTGACCACTGCAGACGGAGGAACACCCCACAGGAGCAGCAGTTTTGGAGATGCTCTGACCCAGTCGTCTAGCCATCACAATTTGGCCCTTGTCAAACTCACATAAATCCTCTAGGTTTGTACATTTTTCCTGCTTCTGACACATCAACTTTGAGGACATCATGTTCACTTGCTACCTAATATATCCCACCCTCTAACAGGCGCCATGATGAAAAGATAATCAGTGTTATTCACTGTCAGTGGTCATAATGTCATGCCTGATCAGTGTATAGTAAATGTATCCGTGTAGAGTGACTAGCTACCTACTTTGCTGACTTCCTCCCGAGACAGACTTCCTTCCTGTCCTGCCTGTGGTGGTTATTATTTCCTGTACCCCTCCCCCTCCGCCTACCTCTAATTCCTGCCTCACATGTTTGGCTCACTGCATGAGACAAGGACTAAAGAGGACACACAGTTAATCCAGTCTGTCACTCACTTCATCAAATCAGGGCACACACACACACACGCACACACACACACACACATACGCACACTGACCTCACTAAAATAAATTGTATCAAGGAGGCCTTCGGCGCCTTTTGAATATGACGACCACAGTTTGTCCAGGAAAGCCTCCACATTCATACTGTAATTGGATTACTGGGATGAATGTCAGCAATAATCACAGGGTGAAGGATTAGTTCCCCTCGGAAAATTACAGTTATTGGTTCAGTTCTTCTGACTGTAGCTGTAACAATACAGCTGAGGATATAATCCCTTTGAGAAACATGATATGTCATAAATATTTTATGGCTCAGACGGATTTCTCGAAAGATCATGGCATCTTTAATCCTAAATGATGCATTTAACTGTGTGTGTGTGTGTGTGTGTGCATGCGTGCGTGACTTTCTGATTCTGTGCAAATGAAAGGATATCATGTTCGCACATGAGGGGCATTATGGTGTGTGCGTGCGCAAATGTAAATCCATCCATCCACCGCTGAACCAGCTGTTGTTGTTTGGAAACATTTTATTTATTCAGCTATTTATTTACAATCAACACAGTACGCATCGAAAGTGAAACCGCAAAGAGTCTTCCATTGTTTCACGATATACAACTCACACGCACGCTCACACACACACAAATGTGCACACTCACCAGACACTCCGAGCAGGATCTCCTTCAAACACAAGAGCTGAAGGAGCCACGGCGAGACAGAACAGTAATCAGTAGAAACATGTAACTAAATACAACACAGTTTACAGGAAAAATCAAGTTGACACAGTTTGGAATGAGAGAGTCGGGTAAAACGAGAGGGAAACACAAGGGAAAAGGAAACATAAGAAGATGAATGTTTCAGCTCTGCAACGGCAGTTCCAGACTTACAGAGAGAATGTGTGTTTCTATCGTTTAATACCATAGTGCAGCTGAATAAAAATGAAATCTTACCAAATTAATTATGGTGTGAAACTCAAGCACACTGAAGATTGATATTCAAGTTAGAGTCATTTCATGTTTGCCTGATTACAAATGACAGAATATCCCTCCTATGCAGATGATGTTGTACAAATACATTATGTGTGGTGCTTTTAGCGGATGGGGGCCTTCAGTGCAGCATCCACGTCCTCCTCTGGCTGCAGCGTGTGCCACTGGGCCACTGGACGCCTGGGATTGGCCAGCATGTCTGACCAGTGGCGTAGCCCAACGCCTGAGGCGCCGTAGCCGATCCAGGCCTTGCCGATGGCGTCGTTGCTGCCCAGCTTGTCGTAGTCGTAAACAGTGATCAGCACCTGGACTTTCTATAAATGGAGACAGCAGAAGAGGAGAAGGCCACAGTGGGAACAAATTCTTATGTATGCTTATATTTCAATTCAGGAGGAGGGAAATGTAGGTTTTGAGGCATCATGCTCCTGTCAGCAGCCAACCTTAATAGACCTATCAGAAAGGTGTTATCCCAAAGTGGTGATTATAAGCAGTGAGGGTCTAATGCAACACTTTAAGTTGCATTTTGTCTCCAGCAGTATTGGTTTATGGACCACCGTTTTGGAGCCCCCAGCTAGTTACTAGGACTGTCACCATCTTGGCTTTTTAGAGCCAGAAGTGACCATATTTGGACGAGAGGGTGGAGCTGGTGAGGACTGGCACTGCGGCACCTCTATCCTGATTGGCTTCACCGTTCAGACCTGGAAGCTCCATCCATATTGTATACATTGTGTACTATCGACCAAGAGGTTAAATATCCCAGTCTGTGCTGCTTCAGTTCTGACCATACTATTTAAAACTGTCTTGCTAGACCCTTAATGCTACAATACTAAATCACGAGGACGCTACTTTAAAAGTTCAAAATATGCTTGGTCCTAATAAAAGGGTAGAGTTTGTCAGTGCTTCTATGGAGTTATATAACAGCATAAACCCATATATAAGTGTAATATATAAGGTTACTGCATTTGGGGAGTCTTACAGCTACCCCCGAAACATAAAGAAAAAATCCACTGAAAGCAGTGCATCTCTTTCACTTCATCAGCAGCAGCAGCAACAGCAGCAGCTGTAACAGACAGGTCTAGAGCACAGATGTGCACAACTTGATTTTTTTCCCCAAATCAATTAGGCCAAGGATTTTAGAAGTTAATGAATATGTGATTAGACTATGGTAAAAATGTTAATGAAGCATTCAGCAGGCATGCTAGCATATCAACATGCTGAAAATGACAATGCTAATACGCTAATGTTTAGCAGGCATACCATTTAATATGCACACCATCTTAGTTGACTGTGTAAGCTTGTTACCATGCAATACACATTAATGTGAGACTGCTGGCGGTCCTGAAGGAAAGGTCAGGGAATCACCAAATTCAGTAGGCTTCAGCCAATATTGGCAGACCTCAAGCTACACAGTTAGCAATGTTTTAGCCCCCAAAATTGGCACCTTAAATGTAAAGTTCATACAACTTAAATGATTAGCTAGAACCAGTAGATACAGTGTGTGTTGTGCTTAACTCTGAGCTGTAAATGTCAAAGGAAAATGGAAGCGGTCCACATGAGAAGTGTCCAAACCTGGATCTGGGAGAAGGGGATCTCGAAGCTGAAGCTCTCGTTGAAGTAAGGATTCAGAGTGTTCTGTTTGACTGATGTCTTCTTCTTCTTCAGTCGCTTCCCATTGTGCTGCAGCACCACCTTAACAAACGGATCTGAGAGAGAGGGATGATATCAGATACTGTATCAGAGTAGCCAGCATGAAAAGCATAGCTGCCATCCACTGCCAGTCTCCGCATGTACGCAAGTGTGTGTATGTTCACCT
Source organism: Diplodus sargus (assembly GCA_903131615.1). NCBI lineage: Eukaryota > Metazoa > Chordata > Actinopteri > Spariformes > Sparidae > Diplodus > Diplodus sargus. The sequence goes on along the minus strand of CAEMYA010000193.1, from coordinate 2,876,441 downwards.
GACAGTCCTCCAACGTCCATCTTCTTCAGGTTCTTGGCTTCCATGATGTTAACCGTTAGCTTACCGGCTGTGGGGACGTAACGTAGGGAAATACAGATATCACCCAGCTTCTCTTGCTGTCGGGGAAAAAACATAGACGAGTTGTCATTTTGCACACTGCTTTGGTAGCTTTAACTGTTGGCATTGACTTTACATTCATTATACGTTTCAGTGGATGTCTGTAAAATCCCATACCTCCTCCTTCTCTCCTCCAACCAAATCCTTCCATTCGTGTATTGGCTGTCCAAGGTCTATAGAGTTCATGGGGATCTTGATCTCGCCAATGACGTCATGCTTACCGAAACGATCAAAGTCAAACACCTGCAGCACCAGAGTCTGACCAGCCAGGTCATTAAACGGTATCTGGAGAGAGCAAAAAAAGAAAAAGGAGAAAAAAAAAAGATTAACTCAAAGCTTAAAACACTTGAGACACTTCAGGGAAAAGTGGTAGTTTATGCTGACTAGTTTAAACATGCAACTGATAATATGATCAAAGCAATTTAATTTTAATGTTTAGTGTTCAATATAGTCTCCAGCATTGTACAGACCTTGAAGGTGAAGGTCTCATTGAAGACAGGACAGAGGTTCTTGCGCTGGACTTTGGTCTCAAACTTCTTCTTCTTGTCCGGCAAGAAGTAGACTTTGACGTAGGGATCTGAGGTCCCGCCCATGTCCATGGCTGGCAGGTCCTGAGCCTGGATGATGCCAACTATCAGCTGGAGAAGAAGAGGAGATAAGATTAAGTGAAGGGTCAGGTATCCTGTTGCTAGCTTTTCTGAGTAAGTGGCACCATCTTTGCTAAATCCTTGTAGATTGAGCTCACTAATAATTTCTGTGTTTAAATTGTTGAACATTGGTGTGCATTGCAAATGTACAGGTGTGTGCGTACCTGGTTATCAGTGAAGTTATAGTCCAGTGAATACTCCAGTTTGCCAAAGGATTCCTTCTCTTCCTCTTCCTTCCCTTCTTCTCCCTCCTGGAAGTCACCCAGCACAGTTAGCAGTTTCATTAAAGTCATACATTCAGTATTCAAACTCTTGTGATATGCTGCAGCCTTTTCAAAGCTCAATGATTCCTGCTGTAAAGCAAAATAAGTCAATGTTTAAAGTTGCTGTAAGCTCTGTCTTCCAATAGTAATCACTGTTATAGAGTGTATGGTCAGTAACCCATGTCCCCCTCATCAAGTAAAAGAGAAAAGACAATTGCTGCCATCCCTGGCAACTTTATCCAATCAGGACAGAGAACTCCATAGGGGGTGATCCATTCTGCTTTGGGGAACAGGACCAGGTGATGGCTTATACCACTAAACAGGCCAATCCAAGAAAAACACTTGAAGAAAAGAAAGAAGCAAGGAGGCCTGCCTCACAAAAGGTATGTAGGTGTGTTGATGTAAAGAGAATAGAGGGGACTGCTAATTTCAAAACGGACAAGAAGTTCACTTAAACAAACAACAATGCTTTCAGCAGCATAAACCACCCAGAGAAAGTCTCAGGTGAAAATGTTTCATGAGAGAGCATAAATATTTTGCAGAGACCCAAGTTTCCAACAACTACCAATGACTTTTCAGCAACGAATGACCCATTTATAGGATTCTGAAGCGTGTGTCTACTCATGGATGAGAGGTTGGAGATTATTATAGTGTGGAACGTAAACATAAATGACTCCTAATGCTCCTAAGCCTGGCTGTTACATTAGCATGCTCAATGATGCTATGTGAGTTGCCTTCTGCGTGGTGATACGGTTAACAGGCGTAATTCCTACATGAAACTGCTCACATCGAGGCCCAGTGGATTGTCTTGACACTTTTGTGTATGTGCTTTTTAGGTGCTTTGAGCACCACAAGCTGAGTTTCATCTGTTCCCATTATGTACGTGAGAAGGCAGCCATCTCTACAGCAGAGTTCCAAATCTTGGCAAGTTACACCAGCAAAATCCAAATGGGTAAACAAAGCTACAGGTTGCAACAATAATACGTATTTTTGATTTTAGGGTGAACTGTTTCTGTAATGCTTTGAAAATAATCTGTATTCCTCATCGATGCATTTGTTACAATAAGCTTCTCCAAGCTGTACCCAGTCACAAGGCAACAGCAGTCATCCCTTTAGGCTGCCCAGTGTAAGCTATCAATTCATACATAACTGGTCAGAATCTGGAAAAAAGCCAAACAGCTGTGAACGGTGAAGCAGTGACTACAGTCAGATAGAAAACAGCACAGCTATTGCTGCTGCTACCTCCATACCATACACACTTAAATCTGTGATTAAAGAAATAGTTTAACATTGAGATGAATATCATTATTCGCCTTTTACCTGAAACTTAGATTCAGGTAAAAGATTAGTGCTAAACTGTACATTCAATATGAAACTACTGCCCAGCAGCTGGCTATCTTATTACCACAGAGACCAGAGACAGGAAGAGTTTAGCTTAGCTCTGTCTGAAAATAACAGTGTCTGTCATTTACATCAGCATTTTGTTACCTTTGGACAGAGTCTGTTTGCCATTTCCAGCCTTAAGCTAAGCTAATCAGCTGTCAGCTCCAGCTACGTATTTATCGCAAAGTCATGGGAGTGGTATCAATAGTCCACTCCATCTCTCAGAAAGAAAGCTAAAAAGCGCATTTTTCAACTTTAAATGCTTTATTCTCAACTTTAGCGATCACATTTTAGACCAGCTCTAAAATCTGCTAACTGTGTTGTAGATTCTTTCTGACAAAATCCTTCCATAATCACATTGATAGTGTCACCATGTGATAACTAACTGTATACCCACCTTGACATCATCAATCGATTCGTGGACTACTGTTTTGAACCCCCACGGCATTATGGCCATCGTGATCTTAGTTAGCAAGAAGTGGCCATATTTGGCCATATATTTGGCCATATTTAGAGCTGGGGAGGGTAAAAGTCTGTTTTCATTCTAAATGGGATCATAATTTGCTAAATGAAAATCATGCTGCATTGAAAAAGACTTAAATCTAGTAATTGAGATTATAAACTCATTAGGAAAGTGTTAACTGATGTAATAAATCAACTGAGAAGAAGGGTGATTTCTCATAAGCTTACATTCATTCTGACTTCTTTTTGAAACCGGTGGCGCTGCCCTCTGCTGGCAATAAGTATGAATGCAGGTTTAAGGCAATTTCACCAGAAGCTGCATCCATATTTTATACAGCCAGTTGTGATGACTCAGGGATACACGAGACAAAACCTGTTTACCATGTCTTTTTTTTTTTTTTTTTACCTTCTTTTCATCTCCGTCCTCTCCTTCCTTGTCCTTCTTCCTGCGCCCTCTTCCTCCCTTCCTCTCTCGGACCTTCTTGGGCTTCTTGCCTTTGTTGACGCACTTCTTATAGATGCAGAATCCCATACAGGCGATAAGGGCAAGGACCACAACCACAATGGCTCCTATGGCCCACGTGGGCACTGGAGAAAGGAGGGAGGGGGGATAAAGGCAGGTTGGTGCTTGTGCAGTTTGATAGGAAACAGCGGTGACACTATTTGGGTGAGGGAGTGGAAATTCCTACTGAGGTGAGGTGGTCTTGTGAGGTGTTTGGAAAATCACCCATGTACGACTGGTGTTTTGGTTTAATACATCTTTGGAAGACTTGACATATATTTCTTTTTACTTACACTTGATTTTATGATCTTCAAGAGCAGAGCAGAGTGGTCACATGAGGAAATGAGAGAGGACAGAATAAAATGAAACACATGAAAGTTGAAAATGAAATGAAAAGGTGGTTTAGATGATGGCATGTAAGGTAATAGATGAATTGCTCTAAGTCTGTGTGTGTGTGTCTGTTCATCTCTAAATCCACTGGTAAATCTGCTGAAGCGGCTTCAATTTTTGACTGAATAGATTACAGCACTGAAAATACTGTTGCCACAAAAGAACTCTAGGCCTCATTCCTCTTTATGTCATATTTCCAATAGGAGCCACGTCGAATTCCACTTTGAGCTATTCTGGTTTGGCATCAAATTTCCTGGAGGGCTACTGCAGTTATTTACCATTTACTATCTTCAAAAGGGTGAAAAATTGCTAAAAATCCAAGGCGTTTTTGTTAAAAACTTCAATGAAAATCAGCAGTGTTGCATTTTACAGCTGTTTTTACAGGCTGAGTAGTTGTCACAATAACTAGTAAACTGACCTTTGCGTCTCAAATTGTATGTACACTGATCAAATCATTCAGTCTTTGAGAACACACCTAATTCATCTTATTGTAATTTGGGCATGTTTAACACAAGTGCATCTGTGTGCATGTGCTCACTTGGCAGGTGTGTGAGCTCATTGAAGAACTTGTTCTTCATGCTGGCGAACTGGTGGTTGGAGTGGTGTGATGGGGGCGGGGGAGGTGGGGGCTCCCTCTCCTCCTCCTCGGCCGCCCTGCGGAGCCGCGCCCCCGCCACGCTGACCAATCGCATCACTGCTCTGCGAAATCAGAGGAGAGTAGACAACAACCGGTCAGTGATTTTTGTAATCTTTAAATCTGTTTCTGAGACGTTAAAACCACCACGAAACACATTCGCTCTGTCTTCAGATGTGTCCTTCTGTTAAACTTCATCCTTGTCTGACCTTTCGCCCGCCAGTAATCCTTTCAATCCTCTCTCACTCCTTTCACCCTCCTGCCTTTCACCATTTATTTACTTTTTAGTTTCAAGAATATTGCTTTTATTCGATTAAGGTTTTACTGAAACAGATGTAGTATCGTGTGACATCCCAGTAGAGAAGAATGTCCTACACATTGTTGACTTTAGCAAAATAAGCAATATCACAGTGTGAAACCACTGGTGTTGTTGGTCTTGGATTCAAATTTGAATGTCTAAGCCACTATATTATACTGTCATGAGTTGAGGTGGAGCTAATTGTTAACTGCCAATGTGAAACTGTATTTTAAATATTATATTAACTCTTAAACTACAGAGTAACATCTAACTGTATATAAGAGTATAACTGTATGATATTTCCCCTTGAAATGTAATAGAGAAGATTCACATTTAAACCATTATTGCAAGCACATGACTGGGAAAAACTTTTCTCATCAGCCTCTGACTAATTCTAAGTCCAAAATATTACACATTTTGAGACCATCTTTATCTCCCACTCAGTGATACGAACCACAGACATGTCAACTAGCTGTTGACAGATTGGCTGCAAATGCACCACATCAAAATAAAATCCATCAGCTGCTACAGATACTGCTAATTGCTAAACCAAGTTGAAACAATGGCTTTTCCCATTCTGACAACATTGTGTGAATGCAACATGATAGCTACTTGGCAAGCTAGCTCATTAGCAAATTGGCTAACAAGTAAATAGTCAGTGGCTAATGGTTACTGTGATAACGTAAGGGGTGTAAGAAAATATTAGATATAGAAGTTCAGTACACTTTAAAATGTGTGTACTTTCCTTGAGTATTACTGTTATTTGTTCACATCTAGAGCGTTAACTATTCATGAAATATATCTTTTTTTCCACGACAGTAATTTCTCTTTCATACACAGTAAAGCCTACACAAGATAGTTGATTGTTGAGTCTCATTCCCAGGTGGTCAGTGTCTGACCACCTGGGAATGAGACTCAAAAGTAAGCAGTCAATTGTTCCATCAGACATGTGTACATTTATTTTGATTTGCTCTCAGACCTTTAGCGCAGCAGATATTTTCACTGGACTTTGACATAGGTGTTATAAATAATATTCTAAGTGTCTATCCACTGAGCCAGCATGAACAATAACAGCACCCAAAACATAAAATATCAATGTGCGATTTTTATGCCCCGTAAGGAGTTAAACATATCAGTGCTCTCACACACACACTGACATTTAAACACACATACATAGGCCCGACCCACGGCAGACATCCCTCTGTCGCTGTGCAGCGACGTAACAAGATTAATTGCCAAAGGTAATCCAAAAATCCCTCGGCTTAGACAAATTAAGGACAGTTTGCCTCTCTGGGTCTCCTCCCCTTTCACCTCCCATCCTGCTATCATCTCTCCTTTACTCCTCCCCTCTGTCATTTATCCTCCCCCATGACAGCTGATATAAAGATATACACACACAAACATAAATACACATCATACTTTTAAACGGAGATCTAATGTAGGCTCTGTTACATTAACCCTGTCATCGCCATGGAATTGCATAATCAGGATTAGAGAGGGACACCTCTGCGTGTGTGTGTGTGTGTGATTGTTAGATCTGTTAATACACCACTGTCTTTGACCTCCAACTGAATTAAAAGTCATTCGTGTTTGGAAGGTAAATCTGAAGCTGCAGCCAGCAGCCTGTAAAGCAGCCTGACTCTTTCAAAAGCTAACAGCATCAGACAATACACCAAGAACATTTATTGGCCAGGAACAGTAACTTCCTGTGGACTTTGCAAGTTGCCTGAAAACAGTTCGGAGTCAAGAAATAGTCTAAGCCACCATCAAAGAGCAAATTCATGTTTTTACAATAATTGTGTTACATTTATGTTACAAGTTGTTTTGCTTTAGATATGCTGGATGGCAGTTTTCTTTCCTTTTGACAGCTGAGCAAAGCTAATGGCTAGCAACTGCTAGCTAATGGTCAGTGTCCACATTGTGTTTTTATTTTTTCGGGGCAGAAAAGCACCAGCGGTGCATTCAGGCATGCTGAGATGATGCATTTGTGCGCTGAGAGGAAAAAAAGCTGCATGTGCATCTTTTCTCTATGACAGCAATATCATGACAACCTTCACCATACTAATGACGCCGCCCCTTTGCGATCTACTATCCATTTGTTTTTTATTTGACATCTGAACATCAGAGCAAGGAGAATCTGGGTGCATGACATCATCCATAGGAGACACAAATATGCTGAATATGATCAGCCAAGCCAGGAACAAGAAAAAGAGCAACGATGACGCCACCAGCTCCTTTCCGAAAAGCTGAGATTTCAACTCGAAGTGCTTAGAACAGTTGCACTCAGAAAAAGCCCTAAGGCTTCCTGCACACACTGACTGGTATGAAAGCACAATGAATCTTCTCGTCTGATTTTTCGCTATAAAAGGAATAAGCCCATTTCCCAAAGTGTTGGGCTGTTGCTTTAAATGAGACAGCTTATGTACAAAATGGAAAATATGTTTAAAACTCTATCTTTAACTCAAAATTAGCTCAGTAATTCATGTTTTTGTGAATAAAGCAGTAATTCAAAGAATAAGTTTACTCGAAACAGAAATACTCAGTCATTATTTCCTCACCCCCATGCCAGTGGACAAGTTGTAGTTGACAAAACATTTCTGGAGCCTCACAGCGAAACAGAATTGCAGCATTGTCCTTTATAATTGTAGTAGGTAGATTGGGACTTTCTAAAAACCTCAAATTACAACCCAAAACAAAGCACGAAATGCCTCCAAACAGGTTGTCTTGCCTTTTAAAGCCAACATCTTCACTGTGGCTGCTAAGTTAAAAATGTTACCCATTGTCTGAAGTAGGTAAACAAGCTTGATGAGGGCACAAATAACATGTTTTTTTTAAACATGATTTGGTTAATATGAACATACGCTACATCAATCAGGTGATAGATGAGGTTTTAGATGCCAAAAAATATATATAAATAAATAAAAATACTATAAAATGAATTAAAATAGTAAGGAAATGCAGATTTTATGGCAGGTTTTACAGGATGGGACCTTAATTCATATCAGTGGGGAAAAAAAGGAAAATTATTGAATATTTGATATCAAATCAAATGTCCAATCAGTCAGTGCAGAGCTGGTAATGTAGATGCTTTGGATAAATACATAGACTGAGCCCTGTGAAGTTCCTGCCAGACTCTGTGGGTTGCATAATGACATTTTAGCTGGAGTTCAGAACACCCCAAAATCAGGATGATGACCACAGTTCTTATCTAGGTCGCAGCAGATTTAGGCTGGACTGCTGCCAATAACTCACATCAGTTAGTCAGAAACCTGTTCAGGTCAATGTAGGAAGACATGTCTTTGTCTAGGGACTGCAGGATGGTGAATTCATAATTTCAGAAAGCCAAACTTAATGGAGCAATATGCAAGGCTGTGGCCTTGTGGTTTCAATACAAGATTTCTCACAGGGTTATTACTAAAATGAGACACAAATGAGATCTCCTGTCTATTTTCAAGATAAGAGTCAGTTCAAAAACCTTTTCCTCAACATTGTCCGTGCATCAACAAAAGTAATCAAAGTCACAGTTCATGTATAAATTCAGCCACTTGAATTCTGTTCAATAGACTTAGAGGTGAAACTGTTAGTCAATAAATCAATCAACAAACCGAAAATTACTTGGAAACTATTTTGACTATTGATTAATCTTAAGGTGATTTTTCTATTCAAAGTTCCAGATACTCTCTTGTTCCAGTTTCTGAAATGTGAACATTTGCTGCTCTGGCTGCTGGTCGGACGAAATTACATCTTAATTTGTCAAATTAGGCTCTGGGAAGTGGTGATAGGCTGAGTGCATTTAGGCATAAATGTACATACAGCCTCATGTCTCCCCCCCCATATTTCAGACAGCCCTTGTTGACTTAGCTGTGTTTTGCCTTTAAGGGCTCTCTGGTCTGACCTGCATGCAGACAGATTGGAGGTGAACAGCCGGCGGTGGGATTTTGACGGTCTAAAAGCTCACAGCTGAACCCGAGGCCCCATAAGGCTTCTGCTATAGGTATTTACATGCACACATTACTTTGGCTTTGTTGACAGCTTGAATTATCCAAGCAATTATATTGTATATTGTTTAGGACAGAGAAAAGGAGCACTGCAACCATCACAAAAAAGTTTTTCTTTTTCTTGGGGTAGGAACATAATAGACCCAAACGACAATAAAGGGAATATTATATATAATATTGCAGCAATGTTGTTATGAGTACTTTTTGCTGTTACCTTAATTCAAATACTTAAGTGCAACATAGCAAAGGTTTCCAACTGAAAAAGTGAGGGCATTTTATTCCTTATGTATTCAAAAGTTTTGAATTTAAACAGGTTTAAGTGTTTTGCTCTTCCATTTTTTAAATCAATTTTTTAATTAAAACTTTCGGGTTGTGTTTTTACAGTGTTGCATCAACAAAGCTTATCATAATTATTGCAAACTTGAATTTCCACCAAGATCGTGCGACATGTGACTAATGTAGGTCAAATAAATAGTTTGACCTTTTGAGAAGTGCATGTGTTATTATTTCTGCTGGGTGATAAATGAGAAGATAGATATCACTTTCATGCTTGTCAGTAAATATGAAGTTTGATCCAGCGGCAGTTTAGCTTAGGTTAGCATAAACAAGGGGAAACGGGTGAACAGCTAGCCCGACTCGGTGAGAAAGTAACACAAACTCTACAGCTCTCTATTATCGTGTTATACCTCATGCAAAGTTCCAATTGTTAAAAACTGCTGTTTTACAGAGAGGCTGTTGCCTTTTTCTTTTTGGCAACTAGACAGGAAACTAGTTAAGTAGTAACTGTGTATGGCCAAAAAAAATTTGTTACTGTTTTGTTTTCCAGTCCATTTACGAAGCTATGCTATGCTAACCAGCTGCTGCCCATTGCAGAGTAGTATCAATCTTCTTATCTGACTCTCTGCGAGAAAGTAAAAAAGTCTATTTTCCCAAAAGTCAAATGTTTCCATTAAACCTGTAATTTCTTTGCCGAAGATCTGAGAAACAAAAGTCTACGTGAGACATTACAAAGGGCATGAATTTAAAGGATATCATGGTTGTATTTGGGTTCCTTAAGAAAACCTTGGCGGGGGGAGAGCGTTTATTCATTTTGAATGTATTTTGGTGAGATAACTGAAGCATCATATTATTGTGACAATCATTCTTACTTGAGACAATCTATGCTTGTGATCGGTTTCTTTTATAATCCTCATATTTGGCAATTTAACTTGACCTTTGGTGACCTATACACCTGCATGCTGCTTGGATAACATTCCTCAGAATTTTTGTCAATTCGAGCTCATCCCGTTTGTGCTCCATCATCAACCAACAGGACTTAAAGGTTACAATGCAGCAACTTCATATATGCTGTCATAGTAAACATCAGTATTATAAAGGCGTACTGCAGGTGATTGCTCGTGAATACAGGCCCTGCAAATAGACAAGCATTAGCCTCCTATAATCCACTTAAACTAATCTTTCGCAGGTTTGAAAACAGCCTCCACTATGCGTAGAGTCAAATATTTCTCTCATGCAGGAACTTTGCCATTGAAAGCCATTCATCAAATGATAAAGAACTACATCAAATTAGCATCAAAGTGAATAATCCATTAACGTAAAACATTAACCTTGTGCTCCCTGTGTTCATAGCTGCTTCTTTACAGATTTTACAGCACCACTGAAAATACATGGAGAAAGACACAGTAAGGGAAATAAACTGCAGCTGGAATCATTCATTACCGCCCTCACGTACAATGAATCACGGCAAGTTTCATATTAAAGTCATTTTACGAGGAAAAGTACCAAACGCTTTGTTGTTTATTTATGAAATAAACAAATTAACGAGTTGGAAACTTTGGTAACATTTGAAATACTGATTAACTCTAAAATAAATTATAATACAAAACTCAAAAGCAATGTAGCTCACCCTGTTTAGCGTTGGTTCTTGTCAGTTCTCTGGCTTTTATTTTATGATTTTATTGTGTTGCATCCAAATGTCCTCCAGACAAATCCACCACCGCTGACTGATGAGAAGTCGTTGCGCACTACTCCCTCTCCCTCTCTCTCCCCCTCCCCCCCTTCAGTGTTAATCTCCACAATATCCCTCGCTGCCAACTACTTACTGTCCACCTCCACTGCAGGAAAGTCCATCTTTAACTGCCAATTCATCTGACACTGTGACTTTAAATCAAGAAGATGTTCACTAAAACCTTGTCTAACTTGTCAGACACAAGTGTTGAATGTGTGAATTAAATACAAATCGGGGAGAATAACATGACAGTAGGTGGAATTAGTTGGTTTTTTTTTTAAAAACTGAATTATCCGATTTGCAAGCTCTGTCAGTCTAAATGATGTGTTCAGGTGTCCATATTTTACAGTGTTCCAGCTGAGCCTCAGCACCTCGCTGTGATTTCTAATCAACAAACAGTAAAACAATGAAGGGATGCTTTGCTGTCTTGTTTAAAATACAAATGCAGATGATGTTAGACTGGTTAGTGGTGAAGACTGTTGCATTTTTTGTATTTCAGAAAAAAAAGATGAATCAGAAAGAACATGAGCTGAAATCTTCTACACGGGGCAAATCCATCTCATCTCTGATTGGAGCTCTTGGAAGTTGGTTGTAGTTGGACGTAGTTCAAAGTAGATCAGTGCCTTTAGTCCAGTTGCCCTGCAGGCTTTAGCACCCTGGACAGTGATGGTTCCATTCAGCACCCTGGAAAGCAGCCAAAATATTAGAGCTGTCAGTCATACAGGGAGCCATTGACATGACAGACTAGAGTTGCATTCAAATTAAATTTGTTTTAAATTTTCTTTTTACTTTTAGTACATACTACACTCTGTCTGAGGGGACACATTTTAGTGCAAGTTATTCATCATGCACTTCTTTTTTTGTTTTGGTCTTCCAAGTTAATGTCTATGCAGGAAAATAATGCACTTAAATCTAATTTTGTGCATTTTATAATTTCTCAAGTTATACTTAAGCGTTGATAGAGATTCAAAAACTCTTTGGGAAGGTGTTAAGCAGAAACTCACACTGTCTTTCCCTCAGCGCGCCTTTATCACCAAATCTAGTGACATTTTAGTGACAGGGATGAGTGAGTGATGATCTCACAATGCAGTACTGAGCATCTCCAGCAGATGGCCATGGTGCATCATAGTATCTAAAACCGCCCAGGCAACTGAAAATATGCCTGAATATTATGTTGCTTTGGGGGCAGTAGGCAGCTGATAGGCTATCAGCACAAATAAGACTCAGACAGGTGACAGAGTGCACGCCTGTCTGTGTCTTATTAGTGCTGATAACCTATAGAATAGTACATGACCCTGTGGAGTACACGGTGTCCTGCTTAATTTGAACGTATTGTACCATGCTGTGATGTTTTCTTATTGTACCCGCGTGAAGGTTTGATGTGGTCGGTAACTGATTTTCACGTAACGGATGTGCTGTGCAACAAGAGTCACAGTCTGTCCTCTCTTACACCATACTGGTGTACCACAACTACACAGTATATGTTGTCTCACATGTGCTGGGACTCAGCTGAACATTTGATTTTTATTTTTTTTAAATGTATATCTATATCTGTAATAAATCCTGTTTACTGTCTATGTGCACAAAGGAAATGTTAGTTGTAAAACGATCACATTGCTGTGACAAAGCTCTTGCAGTGTCAGTCAGTGACTGAATGACTCGTGCTCTTCTGCTATGAACATGAACACTGAACTTTGTGTTGTTTCGGGAGGAGAACTGCCTGACTTATTCTCCCATGTTAGATTCACATGTCCTCCATCAGCTCTGTATGATTCCCTGGAACAAAGACATGAAGAAAAGATTTTGGCAGTGTTTGTTTATCTATGTATTTTATCTAGTCCCATCAGTAAAGTCTGTTAAAGGACTTCTGATCAATGATGTCATTTGCAAGTTCACTCTGCACATGCAGTTAATGCAGAGTCTCAACTATGTACAAGCAAATAATGAACGATCTCTTTATTGAATATTACAGAACATAGACATCAACGTGGCACCATAATGTTTGATTGACAGGTGATCTTTGCAGTGAAGAAATTAGCAATTAGCAATTAGCTCTCAACGACAACGACGGAAACGAAACAAGGTTTAAGAAATAAAACAGAATTTTACCCACTGTCCATGAAATGACTTCTGTCTATTTGAGTTTACAGAACTTGGCACATAAGAGTCAAAACACAGTCCAGCAGAGACAGGCTGAGTGAATGTGGTCTGGACTCTGTGACATCCAGTCAGACTCTCTCTACTCAGCATCTGCTGCCAGTAAGTTGATCTGTCTGGGTGGCTAAAATAAGACGGCTGTTCTCTCAAGAATGCAACTATTTCGTTCCCTTCAGACAGACATGTGTATGCTGTGTTTGAATCCATTGTGAATTCATATTAATATTTTAAAGAAGCCAGCTCCGGTCTTGGGGTCTGGCTGGTTGTGGCAGTAAAACATCCACTTCAGTAACTGTCAGTGAGAGTGACTACAGATAGCAAATATATCAAACAAGTTGTTAGCTAACTGTGTCTACAGGAAGATAAGAATCAAGCAGCCGCAGCTGCCTCTGCTGCGGATTTGTGGACTGTGGATCAATTCATCTGAAAAATTGATACACAATTTGTTTTTGGCATCGCCCCCTCCTGGTCATTATAAAGAATGCAGGTTTAACGCCTCTCCATTCCTTTATCAGACACTGAAGCTCTGCCCATTTTTTATACAGTCAATATATTTTCACAACTAATCAACAGAGATCTCACTCAGACTCTGTTATTTTATCATCACATTAATGCTTGTAGGAGCTAAGCCAGCACTTTAAGCTGCTGAGGAGCGTCCGCTCAGACAATTTCATTGACCCGGCCCAATTATTGTCCATTACATGTTTTTTATGACGTTTAAACAAAATATTGCTCCTTTGCAAACACAATGATTATAACTTAAATGCAGCAACAAGCTGCCTCAGCGTCAGCATCAGCATCAGCAACTGACTGATTTACCTTCCGGGCGGAAACACCTGGCCGCCCGGGAGGTGGGTCCCTCCATAGACATATGCATAGACGCCTCACTGAGCGGTTACCTCAGAGGTTTCATGCCCATTCAAGCTTCTTAGGCATGTGCCCAGATGATTGATTTCTGAATTTATTTAGATGTTTATTTCATATTGTGTTACTCTTATTATTTTTTATAATATAATATGTAGCCATGAATTTTTTTTAATGAGTATAAAACATTCTTCCAAATATGTCATGGACAGGGTTGAGAGAGTTACTTTAATTATGTATCCTGATATAGTTACTAATGACCAGTTACATAACGTAGTCAGCAACATAGCCTAAGTATCACAATTTTAAAGTAATGGTATTTGATTATTTTTCATTTTTTTAATACTTTAATACCAAATATTCAAATAAAGGCAAGAGAAAAGACGTAAGTCACTGTGTATTTTAATATGCTGATATTTTCTGCTTTGAAGACAAAATAATGTTGAAATTCCAACCTAGTGAAAGTGTTTTCTTACCCAGAAGCCATATAAATGAACTGGCAGCCCTATGATTACCTTTGGTTTCACTTGAGACCAGAGTGATGTTGTGCTGTGTGTAGTGTGTTGTTCTTTATGTTAAATATGTATTTCTCAATTTCGTTTGGAAGGAAATTTTCACTAGGTACTGTGATATCAGGGTCATACAGGGTCAGGGTATTAAAGGTCAGAGTCATAACAATCATGACAAGTCAATAATTAGGAGACCAAACCTGACCACGATATCTGGGGATTGTATTCATTAACTATATTAACTGTTGTCTGTCTGCAGCTGCCATTTTCCTCAGTATAAGTCATATGGGGAATGAAGCACCTTTATGGTAATGTTGAAACTGACCATTCTGCATTTTCTTTTGCTTTCATACTTGAGATGTATTCTGACTTGTGTACTTTTACTTAATTTGAATGCATGACCTTTACAATTAAAAAAAATATCTCTACACTGGCGTCACTTTTACCCCAGATCTGTGGACGTCTTCCGAAACAGCCACGTTTTAATTTTTGGTTAGAAATAGAAAGAAGAGAAACTGCTCACAGTTAAATTGAGGGGTGATCTTAGCTGATGACAGTCCGTCCAAGCTGAAAACAATTGTATGCTTAAAAATGATGCAGGCTTCTCAAAACCTGTCATTTAAGCTCTTAATCATCAGCGTAATGTCTGGAACAATGACAGTCAGCAATGAACTGGTGATGTGTTGTTTTTGCAATCTTTGGAGTATTCAGTTAAAGGAAATGTGACCTTGGGTCAAAAAGGTACCATCACATGTCCCGCTGATAGGGGGCGATCCTCCAGGACAAACAGAAAGTCAGACAATGAGGTTCTAGTGACTTAAATGGCATAGCTTGGTGATGGGTTGGGGTTATGATTCTCCCTGGTCAGTCTCCATACAATAGGAGGTCATACGTATGTTGTGCAGATGTTCAAGTCTGGATAAGAATATTTTTCCCCCTCCAACAATATGAAAAGCTGTTATGAGCATATTATGGCAAAGTGTATTCTTAGATACATTAGCCTTTAAGCTGATGGCTATTTCATTTTACAGATGAGGTCTAATGAGACCCAGCTTTTTAATCAATTCAGTTTTAAACTAGACACTAAAGTCAAACTGTCCAGGCCAGCCTTCTGGTTTGGATTTATTGTTGTAAACATTACCCTTAGGTCAAGATGAATGGGTCATTTGACAGATGCAGACAGACACCAGAGTCCAGCTCAAAATGTTTATTCAGATTAGGAACAGATCAGAAACATTGCCACAAGTGTTAGAAATGTCACAAGGGGGTGAACAAGACAGCAGTCAGAAAACGGCAAAATGACAACCCCAGTCCAAACTCTCAAGTCTAAACATCCATCCTTCTTTGACATTTAAAAGCAGTGACACCACCATAACATACTAGAACTTAATGTAAGAGGTCAAGCAGATTACATCCTTACATTGCACTCAGCGAATGAACAGCTGGAGGCGTTTTTCATTTAAAGCCTGTGTGTCATTAATTTTCACAACAGGCCCATTCCAGCGGGGTTTTGTTTAGCTCTTGTTCCCCAGGGTGTGCTTGTCAAACAGGTACTCTGCCATCTTGTTGGTATGGGCATCCATGCGAGTGAGGTTGGTGATGTGGTCGCCCAGCTTCTTGATGGCCTCCACCTGCTCGTTCAGGTAGTGGGACTCCAGGAAGTCACACAGCTGAGGACACAATCAAAGAACAAACGTTAGATTTGGTAAAGGGCAAGTATCTCTAAAGCATCGTTGCAGCATTAATAGAATCTTCCAGTGACTTACATGAGGATCTACGTGGTCAGAGGCCAGCTTGTGCAGGTCCAGCAGAGCCTGGTTGACGTTCTTCTCCAGCTGCAGGGCGCACTGCATGGCCTCCAGCCCACTCCCCCACTCATCACGCTCTGGTTTCTACAGAAGAGAAACATTCAATTATAGCAGACTGAACACTCATTCAGTCTTGTGTACACGGCACACAATAATGAGTCACCAGTACTACTACTGCCATTTATCACCCTTGGTATCATTACAAGCTCAGAGGACTAACTCTGGTATTTGATGACCGAGAAAAGGAGGTTTAATTCAGGCATGATTGAGGAAAGCATGAGCTGTATTAGCGGCCAAGTAGACCGCTACTAAAATTAGAGCCAAGATAAATATCAATACAATATAGATGCTGAACATTATGCTGTATGATAGTTCTTTCATAGAAAGAATTGGTAGAGTCAACTCCATCTGTACTATACACATTGGGTGTGGGAAGACGTGTCCAGACAGGACCAATTCTCAAGTCAGTACCAACCTTGACATCCTGGAGAAAGATGCGTCCTCCTCTCTTGTTCTGGAAGGACAGCAGCTTCTCGGCATGCTCCCTCTCCTCATCACTGTTCTCCTTGAAAAAGTGGGAGAAGCCTCCAAGAGCCACATCGTCACGGGAGAAGTAAAAGGCCTGTGGGTGGATGATAAAAGTAGTTGTTAGGAGACTGCACCAATCATTATTTGGCCCAAAACAGAAAAGTTATGATAAACAGTAGTTATGCTGCCAGACAGTGACCTGTCACATTGAGTCATGACTCCTAGTAGCTTTGAACACTGATAAGTACCAGGTTAGGAGATGAGGGGGTGTAAAACCATGCAGCATAAGCATGACACAGCACTTTATAGTCAGGGCTGACACACTTCTTGTCTAACAACATGCCACTCACTGATAAACATCCAGAAAACTAGCTACTATTGAAATGCTGCACTAACAGTAATATACCAAGAATGTATACACAATACACAACCTTTTACTTCATAATATTCAGTTTAACATGAATAATGTCAGATAATGAGGGTAGGGTGAACTATCACAACAAATATTACAAGCATAAGATGCGCATGCATCCATGTGTAAGCCATTAAAAACACAATTCAAAATGTTGTTTCTCACCATAGAAGTGTAGGTGTAGGAAGCAAACAGCTCCATGTTGACCATCCGGTTGATTGCAGCTTCGCAGTCGCGGTGGTAGTTCTGACGCACTTGGGACTCCATTTTGGCTGGCGTTTCTTGTGCTTTTTCTTAACAAAACGGTACAAAAATAGCTTTAAGGCGATTTTTTTTTTCAGTAGTGTTCAAGTATCGAAGGTTTCTTGTGTCCGGAATGCAGACGAGTTGAGCGAAAAGAGGGACGAAGAAAGAAGTTCCGTTCAAACACTGTTGAAGCAAGAACTCCTCGGCGTTTCTTCCCTGATGTGAAATGGCAGTGTGGCTGCTCCTTGTATTTATACCCCGGAGGAAACCTCGTGACAGACGTAACGTCAGTGTGAACATTTCCGCCAATCAGGGAGCACATGACGGTGGCTGACCTGCAGTGTGAGGTAAAGGGTGAGGTTGCATTTTTTTTTTTTCTTCT
>CAEMYA010000193.1:2834914-2858810 GCA_903131615.1 Diplodus sargus | reverse complement strand
GAGGTAAAGGGTGAGGTTGCATTTTTTTTTTTTTCTCCTGCATATTCATGGTAATCTCATAGATTTAGGTTTAATGTTTCATTGACTTATTGTGTCAGCCGCACACCTACAATGACTCGGCACATTTGTTATTTGAAGAGACAATAAACTGCATCGAATCTGAGTTCAAATTTGAGTTCAATAACTAACAATTCCAAGTGTGTAATTTACAGGATGTGCGTGAAAGTTGTGAAGTTGTCATTTTCCCTTTGTTTAACGAAAACATTATACACCTATGTAAACATAAACTACAGTTGGCCATATTGACATAAAGAATTGTGTCCTAATTGTTTCTGTTAAAAACACGAACACAGATCTGCAAATGACAAACATCATTAAATAACTTCTGAACACGAAAGGCTTCTTCTTTATAGAACATGTTGATTAGTCACTTGAACTTCTTTTACCTCATAAATACACCATGGTGACACCTAAAAACTGCTGATAACGTGTTTTCGACCAAGGTGGTTTTTATTGCATTACTCAATACCACAGCACTGTTGCGAGACACTACCGAGTCTGAACAATGTGTTCTGTCACTGAAAAAAAAGAAACGACTGTATTGACAACGTGTTTGTGAGCCAAGTTGCTTTTTGTATTAAACTACTACAAAGAGTCTCAGTCCTGTTGCAATGGGACTCTATTTAGAGACGCCCCCTTTACGAAACAGCATTAGCTGAAAATGGATGGATGGAACTATTTGCTACTGTGCAAAATTAAAGTGTGCTATAGATTCGTACTTAGTATTTAATAATTAAGCTTTGGGGTAAAACATTATCCTCTAATTTGGTCACCATCAGACCCAAATCACTGACATTTATTCTACCTGAAAGGGATGGTTTAGATCTTAGACTGTAGGGTAAATTGCGGGGTATGTAGTGTTTGTATAGAACTGACTTTTGAATGGTAAACATGTTGTGTTAATGATCAGCCAATTTGCTTTTAAAAATGGTTAAAAAACACATGGATCGTGGTAGAGCTCTGTGTCTATAAACTTGATTCCCCCCTATAAAGTGAAACAGCACTGTGAGACAGTAGTTTTCCATTTGTTGAGCTGTACTGTGTTTAAAGAGCCCAGCCCAGGTACACTTTAAGGGCCTGTCAGTCTGGACCAGGGCTATGTTCAGCACTCGAGCTTTAACACATGGAGAGTGGTTCTATTCTCATAAGACTATTCTCTGTATCTCACCACTTCCTGGTACGTCATTTTCCAACAATTAAATGAAACCTTACTTGGACTGGTAATTCAATTCTGTTTAAGGAGGACTTGTATTGGAAAAGTGTCAACAGTATTAAAGAAAAAGTCACACACACTTTTAACCTTTAACATTGAGAGCTACAAGCCCAACATCACCACTTCATCGCAGGCATGTCTGTGTTGTTGTTAAAACTGGCGGATTATGTAACACATTCCTGACCTGTGGGAGAGGTACTCTCTATAGAATTATAAAAACAGGACAGGTTATGCGTCCTGTAGTATATAACATCAGCTTCAGTTGTTAAGGAGACAACTAGCTGATGTTATATAAGGTAGTATATAACATCAGCTTCAGTTGTTAAGGAGACAACTAGCTGATGTTATATAAGGTAGTATATAACATCAGCTTCAGTTGTTAAGGAGAATACTGTTGTGCTGTTAAGCTCCAGAAATGTTTTGTGGACTGCAAAAACCTCAACCAATTTTGCATCTGCATGGGGGTAGATTACCAATAGATTACTGAATTTTCACTTTCGGGTGAATTTATCCTTTAAAGATATTTTGGGTCTCTCTGTATTTGTTAAGGTCTGGTGAGGAAGTCAAGACACATTGCTGTCATCTCATATTATCCTACTCCTACCCATATTCTTTACAGCACATATTTTAGTTCACATGTTTCTTCTCTGTGTAACATTAAGCTGATATGTATTTATTGGATTTTACATAAACCAGGGAACAATTAAACATAATTTGGTGCCTCAGCAAGATAAGCACTTAAATTATTTCAGCACACACCATTTCATCATAATATGTGTGTCTGTACTCACTTTATATCTTATTTTCTTGCAAAGTGTAATTTAGACAGTGCCAATCCTTATTTTGTGCTGTGTCATGCGACATGAGTAGCCGGTCTTGTGTCAAATGTTGTGCCAGGTTCAACTGAAGATTTTGCTGTGTCACTGTTATTACTCAGCATTTCCCCAGTTTAAAGGCCACCCTTCCTGTTTCTTTCTTCTGCTTTTGGTTAGGGTGACGGTGGGTGGGAGGAGTCTTGTGACCAGGGAAATGTCTGGAAGTTTACCTCAGTGCTTGGCTGGCTGGAACCAGTTTGGGAGAATAAAAAAAGGAACCCAATTAAAAAGGGAAACGATAACTTAGAATTACTGACAATGTATTCTTTAACCAGTGTGCGCAGGCCCATCACTACAATCCACATATTTGAATATTTCAGTGTGTTAGTAATACACAATGATAGTTATTATATGAGCTACATTGAAATTAATTGAAAAACCATTAAGCAGATACATTTTTCAACACTTCACATTAGTTAGTTTATCACCTGCCAGAGGTTTTAGACATATACAAGACTCTGATAAATAGACATTAAACTTGATAATAAGTTAGGCTCCTTCATATTTTGGATATCAGTGATTTGGGTCACAGGTCTGTCTGACTTTTACTTACCCTGTTGATGTTTTTTCTTTCCGAGTTAGGATGACAGCAACCCGGTTTCCTCAGTAGTCCTAAATTAATACTAATTATTAAGCATTTTTACTGGCTGGTCATTTGAATTGATAACATTTACAATGGCTTATTTCTAGAAATGACTACAATGCAGTGTGGCATCTGAAATGCAATACCCCTGTTTTAGTGAAAATGTCGATACTGATAACAGTGTAGGCCAATTACTCTTCAACCAATTACTGGATAAATCTACATAAATCAAACTACTCTGTAAGTACAGACTTCAAGAGTCAGCCATGGCTCTGAGTGGTGCTTTAAGCTAGTGCTAATGTTAGCATTCTAACATGCTCACACTGGCAATGCTGAAATGCTGATGTTTAGACGGTATAATGTTCATCATGATCAATATCTGAGTGAAGCGTGTTAGCAATCATTTGCTAATTAGCACTAAACACATAATAAATCTGATGAGGACTTCATTGGTTTAGCAGGTATTTGGTCTTACATCCCAGAAGATTATTAAGGGATCATTAAAGGGATCACCAAAGATATAAGAATTTTAAAAAAGACAATAGAGTGTATAAATTAATTAAATGATCACATTTTTTATTTGGGCTTTGGGACAGTGACACTCACAGTGTCATACTCTGGAAAAACACACACAGGTTTGATAGTTTTTACAATGATAACTTTAACATGGAAACAAACTAGATTAGACTAAGAATGTTTGCACTAAGTGTACCTCCATGGATAAAAGCTAGTTTATTGTACAGTGATAGAGATATACAGTACACTTGATTGGCATTTTTGGATTGAGTTTACACACCATTGAATGGTGTTTGTTCAGTTATTAATAGAACTCAAAGGCAGAACAGGTTTCAAGTTGTATATTGCAAAAAGTGATGTTTTTGTAGTAAAAAGTTGTTGTTTTTTTTCAACAACTATAGATTTAACCATTTTTCTCTGTGGCACTTGAAAACATCTGTTGCTTTCTGAATACCATTTCAGGGCTCTGCTACCCACAAATCTACCTGGAAAAACAAATGTAACCACATAGTAAATGGCAAGACGATGGAGGTAGAAAGTCATCAGATATCGTTTGTACGATTGCAGAATGGCTGTCTTCATCACGAATATGATATGACAGTTTCCCCTTGTAGATTTTTAATATCACTGAGTTTGTTTTTTTTTTTATCTCACTTTAACACATCAACAGTGCTGCTAACATATGACCTTCATCATAGTAAGTTTAAGAATTCTAGCTTAATACTTTCAAAATCTCTTGTCTAGTTTAAGTGCTTCATGGTTTGTATGTTTGTTTGGTCATGTATTTGCAAAATCTAACCCAGACTAAAAATTAGAGCTGTTAGTATATTTTATCTCTAACTTTTTCATCCTTCTCAATCACTCAAAGGCTGCTTAACAAATCCTGGCCTTCACTTTATTATGTATCAGAATACACACTATGTTAATTGTAGCAACTTGTGGCCAGAGTCATTATCTTAAAACCAATGAAGGCATTTGACAGGTGCAGCAACAGTAACTGTGGAGGCAGGGGCTTCACAAACAGATAACTACTTATCATTATTATTAATTGTTGTCCATTCACTATTCATTTCACCAGTATCTCATGATTTACAGTCACAGCTAATCTTTGCTCCTTCCGTTTAAATCTACATCCTGCAGTTGTGTTGATGTCGAAACAGCGAATATCTGCAACTCTCCCCCCCCTTACATCTTTCTTGTCACCATCTTTTATTCTCCCTCCCTCTGTCTTCTTATGCAGTAGGAATCCAGACACTCTTCCACTGGACAGCATTTCTCCACATCTCTTCCATGAATGAGGGGTTAGACTTAGTCCAGTCTTTTCCTTCATCTTTCCCTTCCCCATCCTTTTGGCAGAAGAGCCTCAGGGTTTTCAGAGGACTGGTGCAGGTGTGCTGGAGGTACTGACAGCCCTGTGGTAGGAAATCAGACAGCAGTGGTGAAGATGGTTGTACATGGTAGGACTGGGTCTGTTTTTAAGTGTCCTGGGTATTGTTAATAGAATCCTGCTACAGGGGGAGCTGTGTCCTGCCTTTCGGATCAAATCTGAACCGTGCTGTATGTGCTGGTGTTTAGTCCTTACCTCAGCGCTGCCCCAGTACCAGATGGCCTTGATGACACTGTGATTAGCCAGAGCCACTGTCATCTGGTCTCTGCCTCCTGTTATGATATTTACCAAACCTGCTGGCAGGTCTGAAGATTGGAGCACCTGAGGAGGAAGATGAGGAAATGGGACTTAAAGATGAAATGAGTGTTTACAGAAACGTAGACAAGTATACTGCTCTCAGTGCAGGTTGGCAACATGTCTGCTGCAGCTCTTTGGAATGTGGCGCACCTTAAGAGTTCTTGGCATTATTTTATTACCTCTGCAAAGGAGGTTATTGGTCTCGGCCTAGAATAAACTCTATTGAATTTTGATGCAGATCTGGATAAAGGGGCTGATCCAAGAATTCTTTCTCACTTTAATGCTGCAACATTTTTGTCTATTTCTTAAACAATAATGCAAGGATCTTGATGAAAAACACAGATGTTTTAGGTAACTGGTATCTACAAGTAAGCACAATTTGATGCAGTTGTGATGTTGTGTCTGTATAGTAACTTATAGTGTCTTCTAAATGTCCAGAGACTGAGCATTTGATGGTTTTATTGTGAAGCATTTTCTAACTTTTGTGTTGAAAAGTGCACACTTACCTGAATGAATGCCAAGGCTGGTAGTGGATACTTCTGACACGGAACCATGACAACGGCATTGCCTGTGGCAATAGCTGCCCCAAGAAGTGTTACCATGGAGAGGAGGGGGTTGTTGTCAGGGAGGACAACCCCCACGACTCCCAGGGCTTCGGGGAAGGACAGAGCAGAGCCGGATTGTGGCATAGGCTGAAGAAGATGGACACAACAAGATGTCAGCCGTTACTAATCATCCTGACAATCACTTAGGCTGTGTCCGAAATCACTCACTACTCACTATGTAGTGCACTATATAGTGACTACGCCATTTTGTAGTGCTGTCCGAATGTCTAGTGGGGAATATTATACCCTATATAGTGCACTCAAAGTATCCCACAATGCATCGCGAAAAGTAGTGTACAGCCGATGGTCACTTACCAAGCAATATTTACCATCATGCATTGCGCTGCGGACGAACGCATGGAATTTTCAATTCACGTTTCAACTGCGCGACAGTAGTGACATCATTAACGGCGCCGGAGTAGTGTCTGAAAGTTTCTGCCGTTGAGCTCACTATATAGTGCACTATGTTGGACTCACTATGTAGTGACTAGGAAGTAGGGAATGAGTGGGTGATTTCGGACACAGCCTTAATCTGTTCATTTTGTATAATATTAGAAAAAGCCTCACCAGAGCTCCACCCTGGACTTTGTCGCAGTAAGCCGCCCAATCACTGAGCCTGGCTATGCTGAGCTCCACCTCCTTCTCAGCCTCGTCCATTGAAACACCAGTCTGGACGTTGATTGACGCAGCTATGTCCCGCCTCTTTGCCTCCAGACCCTTAGCGAGAGAGTAGAGTGACTGAGCACGTGCAGAGGGGCTCTTCTTCATCCAGCTAGAGGAGGGGAAGGATGTTAAAAGAAACGCATGACCATCTCTGTGTTGAGCTGTCATATTACATTCTGTTATTCTGGTTAAGGTATATAAACTGTTTGAATGTTCTGCAGGAAAAATTGTATGAACATTTCCAATCATTTAATGGTTTATATGTATTAACAAAAAGAGCTGTGTGTTTATTGGATTTTAAAGTAATAAAACTCTGATTGACACTGGTGTACTTTACACTGTGTATGACTCAGCAGATTTGCAACAAGTTCAACGTTGACTGGTGATAAACACACACAGCTCACTGTGTTGTGAAATACCTTGCAACCTATCTGGATTGTAAACATGAGCGTCTCTGTGAGCGTCTGAAAGCCTGCATGTCCTCGATAATGGTTAAACTTCACTTCGGAAAAGTTTTAAAGCCCTGTCAAGCTTTATCAGCGGGTGTTACATTTTAGCTTGGAAAAAGGGGAGGGGTTTTAAGCCTGGGCCAAACTGACCAAATCTCTTTGCTGACCAGTTCACGGTGAGCAATCCATGAGTAAGAAGAAGAGGTATTTTTTGGGGGTTGTTTTGGGGAAGGTCCTTTGCATTGAATGCGAGAACTACACATCTAATTTGCTCTCAAATGAAGGAGATAATGATAAACTGTGACTGATCCTCAAGTTGGCACTGGTTTGACCTCTTGGAGGATCATTGGCGCTGTTACTGACTGATACCTCCTGTGTTGATATCTGCCCGACATGAGCGATCCACATTAGATGGAGTTTTCTTTTATGCTCTGTTAAGTTAGTGTGGTGAGCGAATCATGCTTTAAACCACTGCTGACATCTTACCACTTCCTATATGTGCTGCACAATAAATGCATTTTATCTGGGTCTGGGTTTTGTGACTTTGTAAAGACACAGCATGCACTAATTTCAGCTTTTTGGCAGGACTTTGATCGACTGACTTGCTAAAGTTTGTGTATGTTCGTGTGGCAAAGCACTCACCCAGGCTGGACTTTGATAGCCGCCTCCACAGCATTACGGACATCTTTCCTGCCTCCATCTGGACAATAGGCTAACACACCGCTGCCCCCTGGGGACTGCACAGCCAGACTGCAGCCAGACACTGATTTACATGCCTTACCGCCGACAAATTGCAGGTAGGGCTTAGGAGCACTGAGAAGAAAAGAGGGTGGAAGGGAGTGATGCATGTGGACAGATAAATAGGTAGAATTGACAAAAGCAGAGAAAAACCTCTCCTTGACCTCGCATGTATTACCACGTATAAGGCTAATAAATACTTCAAATAAACGAATCGCATGCGTCTTTAACCGCCATGATACCTTGCAATATCTTGTCAACATGACTAGTAAAGTAAAGAGAGCCCACCTGGCGGGGTCTGAATCATCAGGAATGATAGCTGGGAAAGCTGCTGTTCCAAAATGTTTGTAGTCCATAGAAACAGGGGAGGAGCGAGGGAGAGGAGGAGAAGAAGAGGGCAGACATAGAAACTGGTACAGACCCTGAAGAAAGCAGAAAGGAGGTCAACACACAGTACAAGAAGCTGGTTAAGTGTAAAGAGCCCCAAAACTGACTAAATGTAGCTAAAGGTTATCAGACAATGGTTTAATACTGCGTTCATGTCGTATTGGTTCGACTCTAATTACGAGGATGTTTACGGCAGCCTTCTAGTTGTAATCCTGGGTTAGAGTTAATGTCTTCGATCTCTGAGTAGATGTTTCTGGGACTGAAGATTACTATAATGTTAATAAATCACTCACTACATTTCTTTCTTCATATTGATATATCATTTTTGGGGCTCTGTTGGTGTTTCCTGTTAAAGTGCTACAGTGTGATGAACTACTAAAACCTACCTCCTGTCCTCCATCGGTGCAGGTGCCGCTGTCTTTGTGACCAGAGACCGGCATACAGGGGTCAGACACAGAGTGGGAATTCACCCACACAGAGCCAACTGACAGACTGAGGAGAGAGGAAAATAAGTAAAGTAAAAGATCCTTTTCACAGCAGGAAACACATTGCTGTTAAGAATAACACTAGCAAGGGGCAAAGTGGCAAAGTGGAGGAAAATGCGATGTGTAAGTGTGCAAATGTAGCACCTCCTGGCTGTCTCCAGTGCCAGTGTGAGGTCTTCAGTCCAGATAGAGGCAGCCTGGCCATGAGGAGTGTGGTTTCCTGTGTAGCAGAAAGACTGTTACTATGGTTCAATTAGAAATTTCATAAGATATAAAATCCCTTAAAAACTGTTTCATTGAACAGAGAACCGTCTGCTAACCAGTTAAAAAAATAACAACAACAATGTAAAGGTAATGTAGAGTCGACTACAACCTCACACATTGAATCCAAATGTATCCCAGTCACTGTGATAATGAATTATGATGATAAAGTGCTACATTATATCTTTAACAAGTGTTTGTGTTTAACAACTCAAACACAGTATCAACATACTGAAAATGAAGAGAGTTGTCCATATTCATCAAAAGGTAGCTGTACAAAATTTGCTCCAGTCATGCATCTACATCCACAGACGCTCCCTTACCGATGGTCACTCCTTCTGTGTGGGTTCTAAAGGTCATGAGAGGCAGCAGCGGTCCAGGGGCGGGGCAGACCACAAACGGAGAGGAGGGGGCCGCCCCACAGAGTACCGTGGGCGGGTACTGGGCACCCGACGGGGGAACACTGCAGGGCTGAATCAACTGGAGACCAGAGAGGAAAAAAACGAACTGTGTTTCAGCAACTATGTAAGAAACCCACACACCTGTAGGTTACAGCTCATTCCTCTTTTTCAATTTCTTCATTTGTCTACGTTTTGACTTATCATTTACAACTATTCTCCATTTTTCCCTGACAATATTGCCCATTTTTCTCACTACAATTCCAGCTTTTTCAGCTAGCTCCCTTAGCTGAAACTAACCTTTGTTATACAAAAATGACAGCAGGTGCACATGACTGTAATAATCAATAAAGTGCATACTGTTGACTTATCACTGCATAAACTCTTGTAACAGTAGCTAAAGCATTTTAGCCACTAGTGCTAACAAAGTAAGCAAGCTAACACTATATAAAGCAATATAGTCTATTTTATTTGACATTCTTAAGAAAGGAGACATTAAATAACTACAAAAACAAAATATCAAGGAAAGCACTGGGTCAAATCCAGTACCTCTGTGGTCCTTATGAAGACAAGAGACGCTGACTTAAAGATAAAGGCAACATTGTTGAGAAAGATACATGGCTTCTGTTAACTTCTAAGTATCAAGGATGACCAACTTTTTAAGTCTTAGCTAAAATGTTTTACCCACTGTTACAAGAGTTTATACAGTTCTACTACTGCAGCAACATAGAGATGATTAGCCATATATGCACTGGCTGGTGCAGTATTATGTGGAAAGTTAGCATCAGCTAAATAGCTAGCCCCACAGCGCTCTCAATTGCTCTACTGGTGTGGCGGGCAGAAGCACAGGTACGTTACGTGGACATGATGCGTATCACGTAGCCTTACATAATCAAGAAATCCAGGAATGTGAGAGGGCCGTCTATGACCGAAGACATAAAATAAGCCAAAATAGGTGGTTCTGACTTACCGTGGCCCCCTGCTGCTGAGCTCCTTGGATTGCAGCGTCCACCAGGACCCTGTCTCCGTCACTGTGCAGGGCCACACACTTCATCCCTGCCATACGGAGCCTGAGACGGGCCACTACATTGTCCACAATGCTCTCCTGCACACACAACACCCAGTGGACCTGAGGTGAGGAAGGAAGTGAGGACAGTCAGAGACATGGTGGTCCGACAGGATGGCACGACACACTTATTTGCGTACATCACCTCTCTTTTCTTCTTGAAGGCAGTCTCTATCGCTCCATCCACTGCGCTGTCAATGTCGGCTGACTCGAAGATGATAAAGGGACACGTAGCGCCGATGCAGGGGGAGACAGAGAGTGGAACGCCCATTCCTGCCGTGGCCTTGCACAGCTTCACCCCATCCTGACACGGGTGAGCAACGTTGTCGTAACGATTTAGTCAATATTGCTCATATTCAAAACAGCGATGAAGGCTTTGTGACAAATGTACAGAAAGGTACTCAAACAACCTTCTCACACACACCTGCTTGTTGCCGCTGTAGGTGACATAGCTGATGCTCGGGTTCTGAGCCACTTTGGCACACAGTGACATGTCACTTCCTGTTAAAACATTTAGAGCCCCGGCAGGAAGTCCTGCTCCTACAAAAAGCTGTGCCAATAGGAGCGCCGGAGGGGCGCTGTTCAGACCAGGGACGATGATGACAGAGTTGCCTAGGGGAAGGCAGATTCAATTTTAACTCACAAACACCTCACAGGATGATTTTGGATAAACGCGAAAAAATTAAGGATTTGGATTTGATCAGAGCTGTCACAATTAGCCAGTGAATCAGTCAGTCAATTGGCAAATGTTTTGGTAATTTCAAGCAGTTTCAAGTTTGGAGTGTTGGTTGTGCAAAACATGCTTTTTGTTGACTTTATCTTGGACAACAGGTAACTGATTGCTAGTGATTTATACACCCAAAAATTAAAAGATCAAATGATAAAATGATAAAGCCCTTTTAATTGATAATGAAAGCCATCATTAGTTTCCATTGGAAAAGGGAACTTTTTCTAATTTCATGTGTATCTAATCAGTAAAGTGTCTGTGTGTGTTACCCATGGCCAGCGCTGGTAAGACTTTGAGCATGAGGGAATAAAGAGAGCAGTCATCAGAGACAACCACTGCCACCACACCTGGAAAACAGAAAGACAGAATTAAAATTAGTTATTAATTAATTAATTAATTAAATTAATTTGACTAAATTAGTCAAAAACACAACAATATAATAAACATAATAAATATCAGATCCAAATTGTAAACACTCCTGCTTTAACCTCACCCAGTGGTGTCCAGTTGGTGATGAGAGTGTCTCTGAGCTGAGCCCAGCTGCTGTAGTACTGCAGCTGTCTGATGAGGGTGGAGGGCGAGCAGGAGGCCCCACACAGCTCACACAGCTCCGACACACACTGGCCGTGCTGCCCGAGAGCGCTCACCAACCTGTTAGTGGAGGGCAGGTAACACAAAAGTTGATCTACACATTAGGACAGGGGCACAGTTGGTGCTGAGGCTCCTGAAGTGTGCAGAGGCGAGTGTACCTGAGCAGCACTTTGGCCCTCTGGTAGCAGCTCAGGACACTCCAGGCCTTGAAGCCGCTCACCGCGGAGGAGGCGCACTGGGAGATGTCGTCCTCCACAGCGCAAACTGTGCTGCACACGTCAACACCTGGACACCAAAAGGAATGAAAAAACATAAATGTGGTCATTTGTTTTTTGTTTTTTTGGGTTACAGTTAGTTCTAGGGTTAGGGTTAGGGTTAGGCTAACCCTAACCCTAACCCTTACATTTGAGGGCTGGGCAATAACATTTATTGTTATTGTGATATATGACATATAGGATACAATATATCGTGTATTAAGATATCAAAATATTATGATGCAATTTTAAGGTCATATCATTCAGCCCTACTTTAAGTAGAAGGGGGTCATGAAGCTGAAATGGAAGCGAGTCTAAGCTACGTGGGTTTTCTTTGTGCTCCTAACTCAAGCTGTACTTACCTTTAGAGTCAGTGAGGGGGCGCCTCTGTCTGTCAGCTGGACAAACAAACTTGCCATCGATGAACAGACCCAGGGAGCGGGAACGGTGATCCAGCCAGGCCTGACAGACGAGAGAGTAACAGTTTACATGGAGAAAGCCCAAAACCAGCTCTAAGGATGACATGCGGCTGCAGCGTCAGTATATGACTTTCACATTTCTGTTGTTCCTTGCATACTTTTTCTTGCGTACTTTATTGTTAATCTAATTTTAGGGTGTTTATGATCCTGGACAGTTTGGATGGTTAAGCACACTTGCCATCACAGCTGTGGTTTACCTCTTTTAAACAGTCTGACCTGATGAAGACCCACGTGGGATCAGATTGTTGCCTTCATGAAATTCTGTGGTATGGCTAATGCCTTTTTTCTTTATTGGAGATTTTCCGTTTTCTGCCACTTTATACTTCCATTCCACTACCATTCTGGGTGCAAATATTATATTCTACAACATTTATTTAATAACTTTAGTTAATAGTTACTTTGCATATTGCATGGAAGAAAGTAGCATGTTTTATTTTATTTTTTTAATCAGTAATACAAACAAAAATAATAATACTTCGAAACTAATCAGAAAAATGGTGAATATCAAATCCACTATTCAGCCAGACTGATAATCAGCTGACGAATAGTATTCAGTATTCAGTCTACATGTAAATGTGTTTTTTTAACTTGTACTTTTGATGCTCAACTTCATGTATTGCCAGAAAAATACTTTTAATGCTCTACAGACTGTATACTTTGACTCGAGTATTATTCCTATGGGGTGACTTTCATCTTTCACCAACTTAATATTTTAACATGATACCTTTATTTTTTCTCAAGTATGACAATTGGGTACTTTTATAACACTGCTAGTAACCATCGACACAGCAATGAAAACATCTTGCTATAATGCCTCTAAAATGTGGCAGGTCTGACACTGAATATGAAACCAAAAAACTATGCTCGCAGTTTATTGGTCAGGAAGACACCACCTCTGCAGGACGGTCACTGATAAAAGGCAGGTCGGACAGGCAGTGTGTCAACTATTTACAGACAGAAGAGCAAAGTGCAGAGTCTACCCTCTCTCTGCACGACCAAGCTCATCTTCAGCTGGCAACATATTCAGCCGGACTAAAGCTCCTCTGATATCACATTGTAATATTGCACAGCTACATCTTCCTTTCATGACCTTAGGTCAGTCTCTCCTTACAAAAGAAAGAGAAACTGCAGGGATGAGGTCAACTATGCAATCTTGGCCTTGGAGCCGTTTCATCAAACTGAACATCAACCAAGACACTGTGACATCTGAACATGCTTCTGATCCCAGACAAACAAACATCTACATACCCGGCAGATTATCTGAATCATCCCTGAATCTATCCCTAGCCTACACCAGCAACCCAAGCCCTAGTGCTCCTATCTGACTCTGATGGATGGATGGATGGATGTGACTAAATTATCCAAAAAAAATCAGTGGATTAGAATTCCCTAAAAAGGAAATGTGTGTCCTAACATCTGGCTGCACCCTTGACATTTCATAATCAACAACTGTACACAAGTCACATGTTAGCCTTGTGAGATACAGTCAGCGAAGAGTTAATGAACTTCACATGGGTCAAACGGTCTCACAGGAATAGGCTAACTTAAGTGAGCCGTAGAACAAGCTAATATTTGCCGATACGCAGCAAAGCATAGTGTTATGTCAACCACGGCTGTCACTTCTTCCCTGTTGTGAATTATGTTGATAACTTTACCTGTGCAGTGGCATAGCTGGGAGGTGCTGCTGGTCCGTACTCCATGCTTTGAAAAATATCGTGCACTGTCTTGATGGTGTTACCAGCCATAATAGTTACAAGTCAGATTGGAAGCAAATCTCCCCAGCGCCGTGTATTCGTTTCTGGGTGGCGTTGACGGTGAAAATCTTAACTTTGAAGCTTGTTTCCAGCAAGAAACTACAGAAAATGTGCTAGCAGGAAGGAAAGTGAAGTCCCACTTCACGTCAAATGCAACGTGCTAGCTTCCCTCCCACTAAGAAACCTTGAGACTTGCGCTGTAGACACGAATTTGTAGAGCGAGAGTGTTCACTCCTGCCTACTTCCGGTGTTGTGTGCAGTTTCCAAACGGTTCATTAGAGCCCCCGGCTAATTTAACAGAGGCAACACAAACTTAGTGTTGACTGATTTGTAAGCAACAGAAAGCAGTTTTAGATATATGTTATTTTTAGCTGGGGATTCCGCTCCGTGTTGCGCAACGCCTGACGAGTTTTAATAAATGTAACTATTAGTTATACTGTGCTAATATTTTCGCTACTAACCTATTGTAACTATTAATTCAAAAAGTTTCGACAATTTGCTCCCTTGTCAAAAATGTTTTGTAATATCTCAATCAGACGTCCACTACTACTGTATGTTCCACACGGAGGCATTTTGTCAACGCACCCCAAAAACGAACGAGCGCTTGCGCTGTACTCACAAGGAAGTGCAGAGAAACTGATGCGCTTTTTCAGCTGAGTTGGCTCATACCGAAAGCTGGACATTTGTTGTTGTTGTAATTATTACAACCTGGGATACACTGTTCCCAAGGTACGGACAAATAATCCGCCAGAGGCGCCCAGTCCCACCGTTGAAAATGCCCCGGAGAAAGGTAAGGCAGGTGTTTGCTGCATACTTAGCCGTTGGAGCAGACTGCAGAGCGGACGCAAAACATAACGTCATAGCTAATGTTAGCTAACGTACATTAAAAAATATCTAACTCTGTGGAAAAAACTTCAGCTGCCTCCGAGTTCAAATGCGCTTCTACGAGATGCCGTTAATAACCTGTAAATGTGAGCTGAATATTATTGTCAGTAGAAACACACAACTGAGCTGTGTTCTGTGTTGTGCTTAAAGCTACGCTAGCTAATGTTGTTGCTGAGTTGCGAGAACGTGTTGTTGTTGATCGGGTGTCGCTTGTTTGGGGCATCCCTGTTAATAGGAGTTCTTGTAAATTTGGGCTTTAGGGATTTCTTTATCGGATTTCTGCGAGCTGGTGGAGGCGCTGCCCTCCGTTAATGTCGATAACGGCTGCTGTAACTGATGAAAAGGAACAGGCTGTTCTTTGAGTGCGAGGTTGGAACGAAGCGTCCGCACCAAAACAACAATATGATTGGTCTGAATCGGGACGAGGGTTGCGTTGATTGGTCGGGCTCTCTCAACTCCGCCCCCTCCTCAATGTAATTGGCCGTATGTAAATTTGGTGAATCGCGTCTTGTTGTGAAGTTGTCAAATACACACCTCTAATGTGCGCTTGTGGTCCATGCGTCTACAATGCTATCTTTCCTGTTTGTTTTGTTATGTTTGTTTGTTTTTTTTTCATCACGGCATATTATTTGTTGCTGCCTTATAGTGCTATTAAAATGGTTTTTTTTGGTTTTTTTTTTAAGTATTAAAAGCCAAGTAGCCTAATAGTGATTTTACCAACATTATTTTACCCATACACCTCATAAATACACATAAAAGCACCAATCAATATACACTGCCATAGGGAATTGTATTGGTTAAAACTTTCTTATGTTGTTTTGATTTGTGTATTCTATATCTATTGTATCTATATATGATTGAAGTGCAATTTTGATTGGCGTTGAACCTTTTTACTGTCTTTGCTGTGTTTTCACCTTTTTTTTCCTTTCTTGAACAAAGTGTGATCTATCGTATATTGTTACATGCTGTTTTCTTTGGTACCCCATTGTAAACTAAATGTGACGTATGGTGAAAATGGATAATAAATACATAGGACTGTGAACAACTGAAACGAAGGAAATGCGGGGAAAATGTGCATATTATTAGTAAACGATATAAATTAATATTTTACGATTGTGGGTAGCCCTGTGTTTAGGCTGCTATTTTTAAAAGATGAGAGGGGCCCCAGTGTGTTATCTGCTCAATGCAAATGTCATGTTGGCTAGTACTTGAGTCCCCTTACCCCACCCCCACCCAGCAGGGTTTACGTTTAGTGGTGTAGGGTGAGCCCATACGCCTCAGCATCACCCCATTCATTCCGTTCGGCGGGCAGCGAAACAGCCTGTAACTTCGATTAATTAAACAGCAGCTCATGGGACATTTGAATTAATTTGTTTTGCTGAGTTATCAGGTGCTCTTGGCGATAGTCTTCTTTAAAAAAATGTGTCTACTTAACTGACTGTTGACTGGAAATGTACACGGAAGGTGCGCTCAGGCGATGTCGGGGTTGACAAGAGATGTAATCGGCTTAATTAATGGTGTACCCGCGGTGATGCCGTCTAGGCTTATTTTGAGTATTTATTGACAAGTCAAGACAGGGTGCAGAAGATGTGTAGGTGGTGACGCTCCTCCCCCCAGTATGGGATCTTTGTTGGATTATCCGCTGGTAAAGGAAAAAAGGCCCGCACATATGCACCTAAATTAATCTTACAGAATGTCTCTATGCGGTCTGAGACGGTTTGGTGACAGTCCACACTGTTGTGAATTAACC
Source organism: Diplodus sargus (assembly GCA_903131615.1). Classification (NCBI taxonomy): domain Eukaryota; kingdom Metazoa; phylum Chordata; class Actinopteri; order Spariformes; family Sparidae; genus Diplodus; species Diplodus sargus. Next base: position 2,842,387 of record CAEMYA010000193.1, on the reverse strand, counting down.
ATGACTGGTATTGTCGTTTCCAGAGGACCGCAGGCAGCAGCTCGGACGGGACGGAGGACTCGGACTTTTCCGCCGACCTCGAACACACCGAAGCTTCCGAGAGCGCGCGCAGGCGGAGCAGCACGCGCCTGACCCGCGCGTCACTCCGTCTCAGCCAGAGCTCACAAGGTAAACACTGAACGGGTTTCTTAAAATAATCCACTGTGGTAAGAACAACAAAGAGAACGCAATAATTACATATTGCCTAGGAAATAACAATATATGTCTTTGGATGATAACTTGTGAAATACGAAACAATATGAGGGAGTTTTATAGCATAGTAAATACAGACTCAGCCTACATGCTAACATTTTAGTTCTCTCAGTATAGTTTTTACAGCTTCATACATCTGTAGTGTGATCAAAATCCTTAGTGCAGAGTGAAGCAGAAAACGAAAAAGTAATTTCCCCTCTAGATTTTCACTTTGTCACATGGGTTTATTATTTATTAGTAGGTGGTCAGCCTGCAGGTGGCCCAGGTAAAGCTGTAACATGCAGTTTTTGACCGCACTCATTTGTCAGTTTATTATCTAATTTTCAAGATCCTTTAATGTTTGTTTTAGTAAGCCATTTGGGCTCTTGTACCCCACCTAATCAGCATTGAACCACAATTGGGAGCCTTTCTGACTGCCAACATCATACCTAGACCCTCAAGGCAAGGCAAGTTTGCTCCTTAACAGGTGTTCACCTGTTGAATTTCCTCACACCCATTCAAAAAAATGAGTCCTGAAAGTATAGAAAAATAATGAATGGTAACTGCCATGTCTTGTCTTCTTAGATATGCCAACATCATTTAGCAGAAGTGCATATATACAGAACATATAAAGCCATTATATATAACTTGAAGGCTGAATTGGCCTTTAGTTGGTTTTAACCATGTGTTTACTGGCTTAGTGTCACATTCTACTGTTAACATTACATTTTGACCCACTGAGGTTAATCCATAAGGCGTATCATTTCTTACAGCATTTCATTGGCATCCATGCAGTGTAGTTGTAACAACCTTTTAATTGGTGTAAAGGATCACACAAATCACAGGAATAACCATTGTGTGATAACACCCCTTTTTTTACCGTTATCTTTACACCACTGTATGTCAGACCCTAAGGAAAGGCTTTCCTAGCCTGTTTGCCCCGTTATCTTGTTGTGAAAGGTAAATTAAACCCATTTATCATACAGCCATTTTGTTTTCTTAGTTTGTTTTGTTCCGCTTATGATCATATATATTGTTTCACACATATTTATTATGAAAGCCAGATAGTTCCACATGGTATACAATGTCATCTGTATGTGTCATTTGAACAAGAAACAGTGCTTTCACTCAGGAACCACAGAGAGACTTCAAACCCCCCTCACTTCAACAGTTCAGCAGGAGCTATTATATATGGGCAGCCTCAAAGCATGAATGGGTTCAGACAGCCTGACCTCCCCCACCATAGACACACATAAACTCTACTCCCACCCCCTGTGTGACCTCTTTCTGCTGTGGCTGCCAGAGGGGATTTACAGCAGAGAAAGAAAGGCCGACACTGTTTCCTCTGCTTTTTGTTACCGAGAGAAGTTGGCTGTGCTGTCGCAGCCCTCATGCAGGCTTAGTAACAACTCAGATGCTAGTTTTCGCCAAAAAGAAGTGGATTCAGGAGTTCACACTTCTTTTCTGTGGCAGGATTAGTCGCTCAACCTTTGAGGCCATTCGCAACAAGTAACTATCTTCCTCTTCTTACCATTTTTTGCATGCAGTTGCTCAGTAACAGACTGCTCAGCTTTGAGAAGTCAATCCATAATGTTAATGCACTGTCTTCAATACATTTTAAACTAAAGTTTTTGTAGGAGAAGAAATTAAATAGCTGCAAGTTCATGCACCGTGAAGGGGAAGAAATGCATTTAAAAGTTAAGTAATTTAGCAGCTTAATGTATCCAAAGTCAATCAGTTTGTAAGCAAGTACATTTCTCAGCGTATTAATCTTTACTCTGTATGTTCGTGCATACTATAAATTCTAATTCATTTTATTAATTTATATTTTTCTGTGCAAAACTACACTGAAAATCATGAAGTGACCTCTCCTTCTCCTCTCCTCTTCTAGATAACTGCAGCTCAGCAAGGAGCAGTTCTCCTACACCCGTGGGTCCTGACGAAGGCCTGGATTCCGCAGCAGAGGCAGCAGCAGCAGCAGCAGCAGTCGCAGCGTCCGTCTTTGCGTCCGGGCGCAGGATCACACGCAGCCAGCAGGGGGCGACAAACACTACAGCAAAAAAATACCCACTGCGGCAGAGCAGGTCGTCTGGCTCAGACACCGAGGCTAATGGTGAGACCAGAAGTGTTTACTGTATGTTTTAGAAATTAGATCATATTAAAGGGAGGTAGCAAAAGGGAGAGGAAAAGAACAGACTAACACGTATAAGAGAGAGCTGAAAACGCAGTTGAGAGGGCGGATAAAGGAATGACATGAAGATGAGGTGGACAGCAGGGGTAGGAGGAGGAAGGGCGCCTATTTGCGTGTCTCATTCATTCATTATTGTACAAATCAGCGAATGTAATGAGCCCTGTTTGTGATCACAGTGTGGTCTTGATTATAAAGAAGACAAATGGGTCTCAGTACATATCCTGGACTTGTATGTATCACTGGGGATAATGAATTGCCGTACAGAGACAAGGATAATTTTTCTAACTTTAGCCACTGAGGAGGTGGCGATCCGTATCTGTCAAAGCGTACGGTGAAACACTATCAGGAGTCATGCAGTGATATACTCCATGGTTCATTTGATTCAGGAAAATATTTAATTGCTGTCATTTTCAGTCATGTCTGTGTCACACAAACCGAGTTTGTTTGTTTATGTGCACAATAGAAAATCAGAAGATCACAAGTAAAAATTTACAGTTAGACCCAAATTTAAACTTGAGGAAAGAATCATACAGTAACAGTAACATATGTAAAGCCAAAAAGTCAAGGAGCGGATTGTGGAGATCCCCAAAACCTCTTCAGTAGCAAAATAACTATAAGGAATCATATCTGTAAACCCAACTCGACATTCAAAGTAAAAATCTTCAAATGACATTATGAATTGGGCAGCTGAAGTTTTGTAACTGATACATCTATTGCAATTTAGAAAAGTGCCTACATGCCTCAGCAAAACGGCTTTTATGCTGTCATTGTAATGTGTGGCTTTCTCTAAAACCACAATTATGTTTTTGAGTTAGGTCCCAAAAACTATAAATCGAGTATGTGGCTGGTTCATTGTCAGTGTGCTATGCTGTTGCCAGATTCATTCATGGATAATGGTCGGCATCTATCAAAGATACGAAATGCTCATCTGCAATTTCCAAAGGTTCATAAAATAGCGATTTCACGACACTGAGGTTTAGTAGGGAAATTTGAGTTGCTACATAAGAAAAGACAAGGTATTTTTTATGATGGAGTGTGGGGGAATAATCGAGGAGTCTCGTGGTCTGAGGAAAGAAGCTGCTCTGTAGTCTATCGGCACGCCAAACAGCAGCAGGGTGTACAAACTGTGGCTGGGGTGGTGTTGTTCTGTAGCGGTCCCAGCATTTGTTCTTAAAGTAAAGTAGCACATCACATGACACGGTCAAGTTTTGATTCAGTCAAAAATCGTATGAATCCAGTTGAAAAAAAACAGTAGTTGAAGGTGTTTAATATAGAAGAGAACTTATTTTGATTCTGATTATGCCTGGGGGAGTTATTTATTAACCCTGCTCTTTTATTTATTTCTGGTTTTGTGCGTTTTTCTATTAACTCACTATGTGTTGAGTGTTTTGTCAGATTTTAATGGTACATGCTCCCTCACGCCTCTCTGCACATGGAGAGCTGTTACCACTTTTCACAGCAGAATGTTTGATGTTGTTTTCCACTTTCATTCCATCAGTGGAGTACTGCACTGTGTTTACCATCTGTGCACGTGTGATGCACTGTGATGCATCATTGTGCTCCGATATTGTGACATATCGGAGTGTTATGGACTGGTTATTGATTTCCAGAGATCTTGGTGTGTGTTTTTTGCTTGTGGGTACAGGACAGACCCAGTGGGACATGGACCATATCCTGTATGGCCCTTAACCCACTAGAGTTACAGCGCATACGTTCATGCCTGTATAGGGCTGGCCAGCTACATTTTTAGAAAATTGTGAATTCCTACAACCATGAGAGGTCTTTGAGTGTATATATAGGCTGATGAGTCCAGTAGTATGCTAGATTAGCTGTGGACAGTTACACACACACACACACACACACAAACACACACACACACACACACACACACACACACACACACACACACAACCAACATGCATGGTCCCCTCCAGACTTACGGCTGACAGAGATAATAATGAGCCTGAAATTTTGAATAGCCCCATGTGACTGGTAAAATGGGCTGCAATAAGTCCTCTCATCACCTGACTCTGAGACTCTGAGAGACTCTGGTCTCCTGCTGCAGTAACATCACTCTTCACTATTGGATTTCTCTGCTGGCAGCCACTGCTGGAGAGTGTTAACTGCATCTGTATGTGGTCGAATTTGCAGCCTAGAGAGATTTCCCTGAAGACACATTTGAGAAGAGAAGAGAGGAAGTGGTAAAACATTCGCATGACCATTTAGGCCTTTGTCGAGACGGAGTCAGATTTTTAATCACTGAGTGGCGTTACTGTTGCTCTTGTCCAACCCACGGTTTAGGTTTGTAATCCACCTCCTGTTACACTGCGTAGAAAATCAGAATATTGTCAAACATTCTGTGTTCTCTGTGCTGGGAGTACTTCTATAAAACTGCACAGAGACATAAAAAGCACCCAGTTCATCCCAATAGTTACGCTCCCCACAATTAAATCATGGCTCTACAGTAAATATAGACCATTGGGGTCTGTGTTAATGTATTTATTATCTTTGTGAGTAAAAGTCTGATTTGAAATCGGACTGATTTGCCATTTTATGCTAGAAAATGATGTAAGCAGGGGTTTTTCATTTTTTACCAAGCATTCTTGCAATTATTCCCGCTCATTTCCTTTGTCCCCACTGGCTCAGCAGACCTGAAGCAGGGGGCAGACCAGGACGAGACCCCTCCCCGCACCCCGACAGGGAACGCCCCGTCCTCAGAGTCTGACATCGAGGTTTCCAGCCCCGGCAACGACCTTGTGTCTTCCAGCAACGATATCGTGGTTTCCCAAGAAGAGGACGAGAGATTGGCCAAAGAGCTGTCACTCAAAGAGGCCGCCGCCCACGACCTTTCCCACCGGCCCAAACGTCGGCGCTTCCACGAGAGCTACAACTTCAACATGAAGTGTCCCACACCTGGGTGCAACTCATTGGGTGAGGGCACAAAAACGTCAGCGTTTGCATTTGGATCAGATGAGCTGCTCCCATGCACCAACACTAAGCTCTCTGTGTGCACCTCTTCCTCGTTCCCCATGTGTCTCCCTCCCCCTCTCTCCTTCTCTTCCACCAGGTCATCTAACAGGAAGGCATGAGAGACATTTTTCTATATCAGGATGTCCTCTCTATCACAATCTCTCAGCTGATGAATGCAAGGTACTGACACACACATACACTCAAATATACATCAAGGATTACAAGGATGAGAATTGTAACCGTGAGGCTGAATTTCCTATTTTTGGCAACTGCACCATAAAAGTAAAAATATGTTGCATTTTGCTTTAGTTACTACTTTGTATGGTATGATATTGCCAACACGTCAAGCCAAGTTCTCAGCGGTCAAGTAGATGAAACTAATGGAAAGCAACAGACTCAAATTGAAGTTGTCAAGCTGCGAAGCCTCCAGGAACGCGGAGGTGGTTGCTGTGATGTTTCTGCTGCGGGGTTGGTTGTGAGTCGTTTGTGGTAGACAGTGTTGATGTTTTGCTAGGGCAAGGCATCAACGCGCGACAAACAGGCTGAGGAAAGGACGCTGTCGCACCGCCAGGACGAGAACAGACACTCCACAAGAAACCAGGTAAACCACGAGCAAGAGCATCAGACGAGCATAACACATGGTGACACATGCTCGCACCTAAAACAGACACATGCATGTTCACATACGTATATACATATACTGTATTTCTGTAAGGGTTCACAATATCAGGAAAATGTATTCTCTTTGTCAGCTGAACAAGTCAATCCAGGAGAAGGCTGTGATCTTTTCTAAATTTCCCCTGTCCAATTCACTTTATCTTACACATCTTTATCTACCACAGCGTGTGTGTGTGTGTGTGTGTGTGTGTGTGTGTGTGTGTGTGTGTGTGTGTGTGTGTGTGTGTGTGCGTGCACATGCGTGTGTGTGGAGGGAAATTCCCACACACAGCAGCAGTACTCTCAAGTGATGCTTCAGGTTAGAGATCACACTGATTCCCAAAGTGGCAAAGCTGCTGTGGGATGAGTCACAGCGAGTGTGAAAGGACTCATTTATGTGACAGGGCTCACTGATGAGCAGAGGAAAGACTGCAAATGAGTCAGAGTTTAACGAGAGGACTTTTTTTTTTTTCATCCTTTTGCAGAGGTCAGATGTTTTCAAAGCTCCTTAAACAAAATAAAATGACACATCTTAAATGAATATTTTATATACAAGATAACAAATGCAAACAAAAAAGTACAGCACACATTCATTGAAAAGGATTTCCAGTATAACATAAGACAGTTTGCTACAAGCCATAGTTAATGCGTTTTTTTACATGAGATTTAAAGGACATGTTAGAATAGATCCTAATATGGCACTTATATGGAAACTTACCTGTGTGTCAGGACGGTTACACAGCTTTTTTTGACAAGAAAATACTTTAGTTAAAGTGATTTCAAACTGTGATCAGTTTAGCCACGCTGTAATAAGCTCATTCATTAGTGAGTTTGGTAGCAGGTTGCTTTCTGTGCGACAGCGTTGATGGATCACTGTGGCAGCAGTGTACGGCCGGATAACTCCAGACAAATGACAGATCCCTCACATACAGACTACGAAAGTGGGTTTAGGTCCCTGTGGGACTTATGCGTAGATGTGAGAAGTGCTTGAGTTACAATTATGAAACAATTATGAAACTTTACATTGTGTGTTTCATTTTAAAATTTCACCAAGCAGTGATAAAATGTGAATACCAGCAGTGATAGAAATGAATATAGCTCAGCAACACATTCATTATCATCAAAAATCCACATTCAAGGTATGGATTTGTTTTTTCCCTCCAATGTCACTCGTCAAAAGGTATAAGGTGGAAATGCAAGTGCAAAGTCTTCTTTGTTCAAACATTCATCTCTGTTTGGTCTCAGGCCCCGACAGAACGCCAGCTGCGTTACAAGGAGAAGGTGACGGAGCTGAGGAGGAAACGAAACTCCAGCCTCAATAAGGAGCAGAAGGAGAAGCACATGGTAAGTGGCTGAGAATCGTCCTTTATATACCTCTCTCCTAAAAAAAAAACAAAACCTTTCTCCATTTGATGCATTGAAAG
>CAEMYA010000193.1:2768365-2795784 GCA_903131615.1 Diplodus sargus | reverse complement strand
CACTTAACACGTTAACTTACAGCAGACTGACTGCACATTTCAACTGCTGAAATAAATTACACAATAGAAGACATTATCTCCTCAACAACCTCTGTGGTACCAAGATCCACAAAATATTAAAATGATTCCAAAATAATGAACTAACTTGAGTGTTTGCTGGTTAACTGTGCTGATGGCTGGCTCTACAACAAAATAAACACGACTAATATGTCACAGAATAATAAATAACACTCACTAGAACAGGATGAAGTAGCCATGTTTATATAATAATGATATTCAACAAAGTGATAAAATAGACTTTCCCTTCAGACCGTTCATGTGTTATGTTATGTCTACATACTTTGAGAGGCATCTGAGAGGAAATGATGACAGTGAATCAGACCTGTTGAAGACGTTTTCTGTCACTTTCACATTGTGTCGTCTTGAGCGGCGGACAAGCGACGGGACATCACGACGAATTACAACTGAATTGAAGGTAAAGACCAAACCAATAAATACAATATAAAATAAATCAGTACTGATAAATGTTACACTTACTGTACAGTACTTTAAAAAAATATGTTACATTTTCTGTTCCATATTTGTTTTCGTGTTTTGTCTGCTTTCTATCATGAATAATATTTGCATAACATAATCCAGATTGCATGTGTGTATGTCTTCCAACATTTCAATGCACCGATAATGTTTGTGCCAGTAACACTCATTTAGTCCTGCAATTTTTATCATCCTTTGTAATTGTAAATTGTATTCTTGCACTTTGTAAACCTTAGTTTATTATTATTATTATTATTAGTAGTAGTAGTAGTAGTATTTTTATTATTATTATAGTGCAGTTTTTGTCTCTATGAGCTTTCAAACACATTCTCTATGAATTCTGTTATATTTGAAAAATGAAACATCCTACTAGTTTTTAAAATTAATTAATATTTACGATTCATGCTGGTATGCTTAAAGTCAATGTCGTTCTGATGGTACAATGTTTTTTTCTAATTAAGACATCCATTTTGGTGGTTTATTACATAATGCACCAAATTAATACATTTTCCTGATAAGAAAAGTGCAACACCTGCATTTTGTAATTACTGACGCAATATGTAAGAACTTATTACAAAATGCGGCAAAGTTTATTGCAATGATGATTTTGATTTGTAACACACTATCAGCTACTAGGGGATGGAGAGTGATAGCAGGTTAACAAGAGGGATGCTTTTTGTTAATTTTGCAAACAAGGGGGACTTCAGTATTGACTTATGGCATCGCCATTTTGTGGGTAAAATTTTACTGAACATAACAGGAAGTTACCCAACCACCACTGGCACACATAGCCTGGTGCACAACACTTTAGGTGATAGTAGGCGATAACAATAGACAGCGCGACTGCAGCAGGCTGATTGTCGCACTGATTTTCCCACGTGTTGTTGTTTTATGTTTTATGTTTTATTTTTGCCACAAAGAAATGTCACTTTTTAATATAGCTCAGTAGTTTGATGGCTCAGGTCCTAACTGCAGTTGCTGTTACGTGGGTGACATGCCTCACACAGAATGACTGACAGGATACTGTACATTACATACAGTATTCATCACATAGTATAACAAGCTGCACATGAAGAGCTGTTGAGCTTTGCCGATTAGAAGATGCCCTCCTTTATTCAAAACTTGCCAAACAACGAAGACTCATCACTTTTCCTCACTTAAAGGAAAAAGTGGTGGAGCAGTGCTCCGGCAGAACTACACTTATGTATAATACATGGAGATGTAGGTATACTTAGGTATGTAACTGAAGTAGCTCAACTGCATTACCTAAGAATTTATTCAGAAAGCCTTAAAATCTACAGATTTCTTTGTTAGACTCAGGAACAAATTACAGCAAAACGTCAACACAAATTACACAGGTTACATGATTCTATAGATTTGAAAGTTAAATAGTCATTTTCAATATAAGGTAATTGTCAATACAGACCTTCACATTATCGGCTGTAGGCAGCTCATGGGTTGTTAGGTTGAATCCAGTGAAGTTGTGAAGGTGACCTCTATAAATCAGGCTAGTGTGTGAAATCATTCATATTCTGATATTTCCTCCTGCAGGTTCTCACAGCAGCAGCTGGTCTCCAGCTGAATAAGTCTCTGACGTTTCCAGTAGAGTGACGTCATGGCAGCTGCAGCATCAGGTGAGTCCAGTCGGACTTGATTACTCTTCGACAAAACATTACTTACTGAATTATGTCTGAATTATCTGCCACAGGACTTTTTGCAGGACACCTCAAGTAAACTACAGAAGGCAGTTTCTGAAGGAAGTAGTGTGAAAGCTTGATGTTAAAAATCTTTAACTTCACTGAACTGCTGTTTGATTCGTTTGAAGTGGGTTTTTTTTATTTCAAAGGGTGTAGAACCAGCAGAGTCCCACATAGTGGTGATAAAACATTAAAGTGTGATGGATTCACATCACAAGCTGCTGTATTTGAATTGGCAGCCACAGGATTTTTCTCCAACAGTGACTCGTGGGACACCTAATGTAATGACAATGTTGTTTTTGTCAGGTGCAGCTTTATTCAATACTGTATTACATGAAACTTAAAGTAAATGTATGAGTATCTAACACAGGCTATACCTGTAATAGTAACTGTAATAAAATACTTCAATAACCTGAAAAAACCCAAATAGGAGAAGGATACCATATTAATTTTACCTGATTATTTGGCCTGGTCCAAGTCAAGTCTCAGGTCTTTTGTCTGTGTATGCACAAAATGTTGATATCACTTTAGTATCAACTTATGGCATCGCCATTTTGTAGGTAAAATTTAACTGAACATAACAGGAAGTTACCCAACCACACTTTTGCAGTAGGTGATAACAACATACAGAGCGACTGCAGCAGGCTGATTGTCATACTTTTTTCCGACTGTGTGGTGATACTGAGAATAGAATAGATTTTTATTGTCATTGTTTCAGAAAAAAACAATGAAACACAGTTAGCAGCTCTTTGACAAATAAATATAAAATATAAAATATGGACAGTATGAAAAACAATACAACACTATTTACAACAATAGTAAAATATTAAGGCAAGGCAAGGCAACTGTTCTTCAGTCTGTTTGTTCTAGATCTGATAGATCTATATCTCTTCCCAGAGGGCAGGGGGGAGAACAGGTAATGTCCGGGGTGAGTGGGGTCCTTAACAATACAGCTGGCCTTCTTTTGAAGTCGGCCAGTGTAAATGTCTCTGAGAGGGGGTAGTGTGTCGTCCCGATGACACGCTCCACTAGGGGTGGGAAGCTCTTGGCACCTCATGAATCGATTCGATTCCAATTCTGAGGTCAACGGTTCAATTCTAAACTGATTATCGATGCATGTCGATGCAACAACTTTTTTGTGTACATTTCCATGCATGATTTAAAATAATAATAATAATAATAATAATAATAACAATAATTAAATCTGAGTTTGCTACTCAGAGTCTGCTTATCACTTCATACTTTTGTGATGATCATTAAAAAAAATCAACAGATTAATTACCTTCTCTAATATTTTATTAAAGAAAAGGCTTCTCTTTGTCACAAAAAGATATGACTTTCTATGAACACAGAATCCTTCTGTCACAGGCAATGAGCATATCCCTGAGAGAAGAACAGTATGCTCTAGCCTATATAAAAATAAAAAAAGCTGTCAATGCAATTACTACACCACAAAATCCTTTTTTTCAGTGTATTCAGGACTGGGTCTGACTGTCCTAGGGTCACTTTTAGATTGGGTCCCTTTTATAAATATGTTGGGTTCTCGCCAGTTTTCCATGGGTTTGTTTCAGATTTGGTTCAAAGTTTAGAGGACTGCATGAATGATCAGTGTTAGTGTCATGGGAAGGTTAGCGATAGATTGCATGTGATGAGGTAAATAAGCAAACTAATGTTGTGTCCTTACATTCACAGACAATCCATATCCTCTGAAGTGCAGCAGCAGCTATAATTTCTTGCCACCTAACAGTGAGTCAAACTTAACCATGTCATCTTGCTATTTAAAAACATCTGAGTTTGGGACGTCTTGGTGGCGCTGAAGTGAATGGCAGCCTAAAAACCCCGCTCCCAACCGGTCGGATATTTATCCCTTTTGAAGAGCATTAAGATATTTTAAAAAAAACTACTGAAACTTAGCATGGAAGGAGATAAACAAAAAAAGACTAAATATAAACAAGGCCCAAGACGTGATAAAGGAGGGACAGTTGAAGAAACAGCGAGGAGGAAAACTATGAGAACAATGGCGACGCTGACGAAGAAGTAGCTAGCCCCGTCATGGAGGCCATCTATAACGAGATTCGTGTGCTCAGGTCGGATCTTAAAAGTGAAATGAGTGAATTCCGACTTTCCTTTCGTGATGACATGAAGAAGGAGTTGAATGAGTTTAGAGGAGAAATTAACCAGAAACTCCAGGAAGCTAAAGGTGAGCAGCAGACTATCACAGCAAGAGTGGCGGAAGCCGAACAGCGTATATCTGACATTGAAGAATGGGACAGGGCAGCGAAGGAGGCTCTCACCCAGGTGCTACAGAGCCCAGAGGACCTGCAGGCTAAGCTAACCGGGCTAGAAGCAGGTTCACAGCGGAACAATCTCCGTATAAACAGATAGTACTGGATGGATCAGATAAAAGGGGTCCAATCTATCGGAGTTTGTAACCAAGCTAAAATCAGAAGTCAGCCTGCCGGTCGCGGACATGGACCTCAGAATACAGCGCTGCCACCGGGCACTTGCCCCAAAGCCTCCCCAAGATGCACCGCCTAGATCACTGTTGATTTGCTTCCTCGAGTTCAGAGTGAAAGAACAGGTACTGCATACTGCGTGGAGAAAGAGAGATGTTCGCTACGAGGGGAAAAAGGATTTATTTTTATCAAGATTATCCTCCCGAGATTTTGAAGAAAAGAAAGACATATGTGGGGATACTGAGAGAGCTCAAAGCCAAAGGGATCGGCTTCAAACACTGCGGTCAAGCCAGCCATGGTTCACGTTTGCTTGGTCAAATCAGCTGCACATTGTTTTCTAGTGCGCAAATCTACTAACAGTTACGGTAATCGTAATGAAACCGCTCTGAAGAGCTGCTGGTAGTGACTGTGAGTCAGACTGCAGTCTCACAGTCAGACCCATGAAAATTGCGATACTTTTACAGTAATTATTACCGGTAATAAAGTGATGGTATCACAAGTATACTTCCGGATTTCAAAGTAAAGGACAAAAAGAGAAAAAATATATATAGAGATATTTCACCCAATTTGACGTTGAGTAAGCTTTTTTTCCATAATTAGTCCAATATTCATACACTACTGAACTGGGTACTTCCTAGACTAAGTGCATGCATAATATGGAGTACTTTTACTGTGCACTTTTTAAGTAATCCTATGTCAGAATCCTTAACAAAGAAAAGATTAAGGTTATTTCACCCAACTTTGACATGGAAAAAAAGCTTATTTTCCATAAGTAGTTCATGATTCATATACCACTGAACTTAGTACTTCCCAGACTACTTGCATGCATAATATGAAGTACTTTTACTGTGTACTTTATATGAATAAAATTTGGGCAAAATATCCTTTTTCTTTTTATTCCATGTCAACGTTGGGTGAATATCCTTAATCCTGTGATCTGGTCAGGATTTTGTAACAGGATTGCTTGAAAAGTACACAGTAGAAGTACTTCATATTATGCATGCAGGCAGTCTGGGAAGCACTAAGTTCAGTGGTACATGAATCATGGACTACTTATGAAAAATAAGCTTTTTATTCCACGTCAAAGTTGGGTAAAATAAAATTAATCTTGTGATCTGGTCAGGATTTTGACACAGGATTACTCAAAAAGTTCACAGTTAAAGTACTCCATATTATTCATGCACGTAGTCTAGGAAGTACTCAGTTTAGCAGTGTATTATTATTCGACTAATTACGGAAAATAAACTTTTTATTCCACGTCAAAGTTGGGTGAAATATCCTTAATTTTTTCTCTCGTCCTTTACTTTGAAATCCGGAAGTATACCTTCGTGATACCATCAGTACCAGCAGCTCTTCAGAGCTGTCTCACTATGATTACTACTACTACTACTACTACTAATAATAATAATAATAATAATAATAATAATAATAATTGGTCTTATGACAGGACACACGTGTGATTTATGAAACATTCCTATCTGACCAATTCCAGCGGAATGATCGGGTCTTGATAAATGCGGTGGCTGAATTCGATCGTCATTAACATGTTACGCACTTAAATATTCCTGGTTCGGAGGCCTCGCCCACTGAGATCAAACATGGAGAGAAGAAACTCTGGCAAGAAGAGAAACTCTTCTGAGAGGCTCCAGTCACTAATGCAATGTTGTGCAAAACTAAACAGGCCAAAATAACATATCACACTTTCTCTGGAGGATACAGCAGAGTTCCCCCTGCTGGTCTGAGACGGAGCCACCTGCCCTTCAGCACCCCGAAGCAGCTCCACTGTGACCCGTGTGCGTGTGTGCGCACTATTGAATCTGCGTTCCTGCTCTGTAGCAGGTTTGCCAGCGGGGTTGTTAGGTATTCCGTTAACTAGTTGTCATGTAAGACTATTTAGCCTATCCTATTTTATCTAACAAAAAATTGGTATCAGTAAAAACGTGGGCTTTTTTTTAATTAATTTTTTTTTATTTTGTTTTATTCGTTTGAAGAATCCGTTTTGATCTGTTCTTAAAATGTGACTGCTTATGCTTAATGACAGCTGAGGTTTGTTTAATAATTATTTTCAGACTCAGCCAGATTTCGCTGTGCTGCACCGCAAATCCACACACTCAGATTTGCGTACACGAGCTCAGACCTGACGTGAGATCTGATCGTAGCTTCCGCTCACGTCCAAATTGATAAAAGCCTTAGCCTGCGTGGAAATGGGGGCCGCTGTGTTTCTTCAACAGTACTTTCCCTATTTTGTTACTGTGCAGGTAGTTGTATGCCTCTGTGCTTCTCCATGAGAACTGACGGACGAGGCACTGTGAGAACTGTCCTGACGACTTTTTAAAATATCCGTACTGTGTATCCACCATCCACATTTTTGTCAATTTTGTCGTTTACTTTGTGTTAAAAGCTGATTTTTAGAGCGAGCATGGCAGCTACGCTAGTTTAAACACCACGGTCAACCAGTTCTACCGGATGAGCAAAGCCGACTACCGCTATGAACCATGGGTAAACTCACAAAGTCAGGAGTTAGGTGGATAGCGGGGTGAGTGGCTAGCAGCTGGAGCCATATACCTCTGAACCCAATGAATTTTAATTGAAATCTCATCGTGTCATCTGGGACTAATCCCCCAGCTTGGACCCTCATCTTTAACACTGGGCTTCAAAAGAAAAGTGTTATTAACCCCCATGTAAAGGGGCTGACTTATAACTGCACTCTAATCAGTCCACCAGGAGAGGTACTGCTATAAATACCCAGATTTGTTTAAGTTAAATCTTATACTTAAGAGTTAAATACCACAGTTTTTCTATTTCTACCTAAATCTACCTAAATTGGATTTATATACTTAAGATGATAATGCTTGGGCTTTTGAGTTTTTGATTTTTGTCTACTTACCATGAGAGTTTATGTAATTCCTCAAATTTATCTATGTTGTATTTTTCTACCTAAAAAGAAAATGCTTTTGTAATTTAATTTTCAGTCTACTAAGGAGTTGAATTTTTCTTTCCTAAAAGTGTTTATTCCTATCCTTATACCCGAGAAGACAATATTTATGTTTCTCAACTCTCTGCCAATTTACAAAGAGACTTAATTTTTATTTACTGAGCTTGATAAGATGGAACTTTCTACCAGTTGTGGGGAAATTTACTTGAAAATGTTACCGGTGAAGACTTGTATCTTCTTTGATACCAACGAGAGGCCCTCAACAGACTCGAGGATCTCATCTCAACTTGCGGTTTTATTTGAACTTCGGACTTGGAAGTCTTTGGTTTGTGTTTTTCTGATATGTTGTTCTTTGCACTTGTTTGGGATATCATAATAAAATCATAATTTTCAATAAAAACAACTTTTCTAAAATCTCTACAACTCATTTTCAATTTCCATTTATCAGATGAGTTCAGGAAGATCAGTAAGCACATTGCATTGTTTTCAAAATAAGAGCTTTTCATTGCACCCCATTGGAGTTTAGAACTGGGTTCTTAGCAGGGGGCTTTTAATGGGAAAGTAGCGACCGCTACGCAACAAGCAGACAACAAAGACAGCTACAGAGACCGAGGAGACCCTAGCATCTCCCTGATCTCAGCGGCTGTCCAGTTGCTCATCTTTACGTCCGCGGATGAAGTGATGGACTGACTGCTGTGAACAGCTGCTTCCTGGTTTTAAAACTCCCCGGCTGTGGGTCGCAAAGCAGTGCAGGTCATCGACACCTGCGCCCATCTCATGCAATTGTCGGCACATCAACATCTCGGATTTACATAGCAATGGAGGTGGAAAAAAGTGTGTCCTCCGAGGTGGCAAATTGGCGGACCAAAACAGACCCTCAATATACCGCCTTCAGTAAATCCACAGACGTAGCCGCCGAAAAGGACAGCCACATTGGCAGCTTGTATTAAAACTGCCAGTAACTATGCAAACAAGGGCAGCCATGCACTGCAGGCAAACTGTCAAACAGAAGTGCACAAGAAGAAGGTGCAGGTCATAGCATCAACACAGTGTAGTCAGCACCTTTCTTCCAAGCAGAGAGACGGCTTCATACCCATGTTCATCTTGTCAAAACACATTATTTAAGGGCTTGCTTCATACTATCTTGTAATTCTGCTTGATTTTTCTCTCAAAATGCATCAGATTGATCCTTTTCAGTATGAAATATCCAAAATTTTCTTCTGGGGGAGCTTGTCCCCGGAGCCCCCGAGAGGGGTCGTATCCCTCTCACCTTTTTCACCCCTGACCCGTCTTCATGCCTGGTAATAGAATAGACATAATTAAAATGAATATGTTGCCATGGCTTCTTTATCTCTTCCAGTCATTGCCTCTAGAGGTACCCCAAAAACAATTTGATGAGTGGAATGCCTTGATCTCAAGGTTTGTTTGGAACAGTAGAAGACCTAGGGTTCAGTTCAAGACACTGCAGCTGAAAAACGAGAAGGGAGGAAGAGCTTCACCATGCTTACAGGTTTATTATTCTGCTGTGCAATTGGAACCCTTGGTATACTGGTGCGCTCCAAATTATGAATCCAAATGTAAAAGCTTGGAAATTACACAAATAAAAATTCCAATACAATCGATAATAGGAAATAAAAGCCAAGCTGAAAGACATTATAATAGCTTAAATCAATGGATTTTATTCACTCTTAAGCTATGATATAAGGTTTTGAGGAAGTTACAAATAGAGAAACAGGCTAGGGCCTTGAATTGGGTAGCATACGATCCAGAATTTGAACCTGCTAGATTGGACGGGGGCTTTAAACAATGGGTTAGGAGAGGTATTATGTCTTTTTGTTCCCTCACCCCAAACAGAAAATTTCACAGTTACGAGTTAATTTCAGACACATTTGGACTGGAAAAGCAGGACTTCCATAGATACCTACAAGTCAGAGACTTTTATAATAAAAAATTACAGAGTCAAAGAGGAGAGGGAGTACAATTTGATTACTATATTTTATGGTCCATACCAAAAGAAAGATGAAAAATTTGGTCTCAAGAATATACAGTAGTATACAAGCCACTAAAAATCATTTTGCGTTATCCATTAAACAAATGGGAGAGGGAGTCAGAAACAAAATTATCAGATGAGATCTGGACGGAAATATGTAGACACAAGCGACCACTTCAAACTCAAGGTCATTGAGAGAGTTCAGCTGGAAGAATGTAGTGAGATTTTTTATAACTCCTAAAATAATAGCACTTCAAACAGGCACACAGAGCCAAGGCTTCTGTTGGAGACAATGTGGAACCTCTATGGATAATCACTTTCATGTTTTTGGGCCTGTCCGAAACTCCAGTCATTCTGGAGAGAGGTGGCTACCGAGATAAATAAAATAATTGGGGTGGATTTAGATTTTTCTTTTGTTACTTTATATCTCGGTAAAATACCGGAAACAGACCTACAGAAGGATAGATATTTATTGAAGATTCTTTTGGCAAGTAGTAGGAAAGCTATAACTAGGGAATGGTTGCAACAAGACCCTCCAACATTGGACCAGTGGCTTGGGACCATTCAAGAAATGTACTGTATGGAGAGACTTACTTTTGTTTTAAGACTTCAGTTGGAAAAATATACTGAACGATGGGAAAAATGGATTGTGTATGCACCTTGAATAGTATGACATCATACCATGATGTAAAATAATACTTTGATTTTAACTTTAACACCTATGATGATCTCATGTTCCTTGTACATTGTACAAAAATGTTTTTTTTAAATCTGAGTTTACAGTATATCCGAGTTGAATTCTTACGCTAACAAATTGAACAGCAATGAAACCATAACTGAATTTGTCCTTTTCTGCCCTTTCGTTCCAGTGTCTGAGCTGAGGGTTGTTCTGCTGGGGAACAGCTGGTCCCAGAGGAGTTCAGTGGGAAACTTCATACTGGGAGAGAAGTTCAACACTGAGGAAGAACCAGACCGCTGTCTGAAAGTCAGTGGACAGTTCAAAGAGAAAGAAATAGTTCTGATCAACACCCCAGATCTGTTGCATCCCAACATCCCTTTCGACAAACTGACCAAACATGTAGAAACCTGTGTGAGACTCTCTGATCCTGGACCTCATGTGTTCCTGCTGGTTCTACAGCCTGAAGACTTCACTGAGGAACACAAACTGAAGCTCTGCAGCATCCTGAAACTCTTCAGTGATCGATCATTTTATCATTCAATGGTTCTGATATCACCACCCAGAGAGGAGAGTCCAGGTCTGATGGACAAACACATTGAAGATCCTCTAATACAAAAAATGATCAGAATGTGTAGATGCAGGTCTCTGTGGAAGAAGAACCTTGAACCTTCACAGCTGTTAACATGGTTGGGTAAAATCGTAGAGGTAAACAGTGGAAAACATGTCAGCTGTGATCTGTTTGAGGACACATCGTCTTCACCAGCTGAACATCAAACCCCCAAACAAAAGGAAACAAAGACATCTGTTAAGGGTTTTGTTAAAGCTGGTAAGTGCAGAAACAATTCTGACTGTGAAAAATCTGTTCACACAAATACTTTCTGATGAATTAGAAGATTAAGCAACAAATTAATGTTCTTTTTTCATTTGATCTTTTTAAAGGGTGGAGTGTGTTTAAAGGAATCACTGACAAAGTCTCTGGAAAAAACCCTCCGACTGACAGTAAGTAAATCCACCACAGTGTACAGTGATGTTTTCTCAAACATCAACCCAGACATGGTTCACAGTTCTTTGGCCACTTAAAAAAATATAAGAAAAAATGCAAAAACCATCTTGAATCATTCCGCAGGTTAGCATTTAGTTAGTCTTATCTTAGTATCTGTTACATTAATTTGGCTACTTTACATTTGCTCTGTTTGGAAAAACAGTATTCCCTGTAATGGCGCTGATAACTGTCAAACAATATATTTAATGCGTCTGATCACCATCTTCTCTTAAATGTAGTTTATTATATTAAACAGCTGTATATGAACATAGTTTGGTTAATTATGAAGAATATGATAATGACACATCACAATTTAACAGAAACTTGACATTATGGATTGAACATGAACATAAGCAGAATTTGTTAATGACTGAAGTGATCTCCTCGTGTAAGCTAAAAAACAGTTATGTTTGTCATTTTATCTTCCTCTGTGTTGTATTACAGCATTTGGACTCAGGGTTGTGCTGCTGGGGAAAAATGAGGACAAACAGACCAGACTTGGTAACTTCATCATCGGGGGCCAAGCGTTTCATCACCAAAAGACCAAGAAATGTGTGGCCATAGGAGAGGGAAATCCTCTAACTGTCGTGAAAACTCCAGACGTCTTCAGTCTGTCTGAGGAGACTGTGAGAGAAGAGATGAAGAGGTGTGTGAGTCTTTGTCCTCCTGGACCAAATGCTCTCCTGCTGTTAGTGAAGCCTTCTGACTTCACAGAGAAGAACAGAGAAACACTGAAGTCCATCCTGAGTTTGTTTGGTCAAGAGGCTTTAAAACATTCGATGGTCATTGAGATAGATGAGGCGGATGAAACGAGTGCCTCTGTGAATCAGCTCCTTAAAGACTGTGGAGGAAGACGCTACAGCATGTCTGAAGACAACCACAGCTCATTGATGCAGAAGATTAGGAGCATTGTCCAGGAAAACAAAGGATCCTTCCTCACCTCCAGGGAAGAGACCATCAGACCAAAGTCTGAAGACATCAGACCAGCTTTAAACCTGGTTCTGTGTGTGAGGAGAGGAGCACTGAAGACTTCAGCAGCTGAGGCCATTTTAGGTCAGACAGAGTTTCCTTCAGTCTCAAACTCATCAGTGTGTGTTCAGAGTCAGGGAGAGGTGTGTGGACGTTTGGTTTCCCTGGTGGAGCTGCCTGCCTTGTGTGAAAAACCTCAGGAGGAAGTGATGAAGGAATCATTCAGGTGTGTCTCCCTCTGTGATCCTGAGGGCGTCCATGCCTTCATCCTGGTCCTACCTGCTGGTCCCCTCACTGATGAAGACACAGGAGAGCTGAAGATCATCCAGAACACATTCGGCTCTCATGTCAATTACTTCACCATGATTCTATTCACAGTGGACTCAGATCCTACAGCTAAAGATCCTGTTAAGCTTGTAAAAGAGAACAGAGACATCCAGGAGCTCCTTCAGAGCTGTGGAGGAAGATGTGTTGTTCTCAACATCAAGGAAAAGCAGCAGATCCCAGAGCTGTTGGCCACAGTGGATAAGATGAGACTGAGACCCTACAAAGACAAACCATGCAGCTACACAACAGAAACATTTGCATTTGCCCAAATAGAAAAGAACAGACAACTAGAGGAAACCATCGCCACACTGCAGACTGAACTGAAGGACCTGAAAACAAAAAGCACCACCAGCTGTAAGTTCTGTAATGTTTAGATATAAATAGAACGGATGTAACAATACCAAATTTCATGATTTCAAAAAAAATAATGTTGCAATGCCTCATGGAACTGTGACGATACCTACCAACCTATCATGTGTAGTTTTTTTTCCTTGTAAAGTTAACAGATCTAAGAAGGGAAATCAGTATGATTGCATTCTGTTATTCCTCCTTCTCATTGTGTTGTCTTCGTTGCTTTCATTCTCAATGCTGAGACTCGAACTGTTGGCTCACACAGACGCTCAAGTCATGTCTGCTTTCTGCTTTTTATTTAAGGACATCTTTTTTTAAATATCATGATAAATATGGTACTGGGAGTTTTTGGTATCGTTACACCCTCTAATAAAAAGTCATGAATTACATTCTTTTAAACAATATTTTCCCATGCTAAACCATTCACTGGACATTAAACAGTCTATACTCCAACTGTGATGTTTATGTATCTTCATGTCTTTGTAATTCACAGGTGAGGATGAAGAACAGAGTCCAGAGTGTCTCAGGATTGTGCTGATAGGAAAGACTGGCTGTGGAAAGAGCTCTTCAGGAAACACCATTCTAGGAAGAAAGGTTTTTAAAGCTGAATCAAGCCAAAGTTCAGTCACCAAGTGTTGTCAGAAAGCACAGACTGAAGTAAATGGTCTTCCAGTTGTTGTGGTCGACACTCTTGGTCTGTTTGACACAACTCTGTCTCATGAAGAGGTTCATGAGGAGATGGTGAAATGCATCAGTCTTCTGGCTCCAGGACCACATGTCTTCCTGCTGGTGATAGAAATTGGCAGATTCACACAAGAGGAGAAGAAGACACTAGAACATCTAAAGAAAGGCTTTGGGAAGAATGCTGAAAAGTTCACCATCATTCTGTTAACTGGAGGAGATAAACTGAAACATGATGAGCTGTCCATTGAGGAATACATCGAAACGAAATGCGAGGATTCCTTTAAGAAACTGATCGCTGACTGTGGAGGAAGATACCACGTGTTTAATAACCATGATAAAGACAACCTCATGCAGGTCAGTGAGCTGATCACCAAGATCGACACCATGGTGAAGATAAATGGAGGCAGCTGCTACACTAATGAGATGCTGCAAGAGGCCGAGGCAGCCATACAGAAAGAGATGGAGAGGATCCTAAAGGAGAAGGAGGAAGTGATGAGGAGTGAGAGGGAGGAGCTTCAGAGAAAACATGAGGAACAAATGGAAGAAATTAAAAAAAGAATGGAAGAACAGAGAGCAGAAATAGAAGAGAAGAGAAAACTGATAGAAAAACAACTTAAACAAAAGGAGGAAAACATCAATAAAGAACGTGAGGAGAGAAAGGAAGAACAGAAAATCAGAGAAGGAGAAGACAGGAAGCGAAAAGAACAGGAAGAAATTCAGAAGCAGGAGTGGAAACTAAAAGTTGAAGCTTTGGAGCAAAAAATAAGATCAGAGTCAGAATCCAAGGAGAATATTTACAGAGAGCTGAAGGAGAACAGAGAAGAGATGAGAAAAGAACGAGAGAACTGGGAGAATAATCAAAAGGAATGGTGGGAAAAACGGCGTCAAGAAGATGAACAGAGACGACAGGAGGAACAAACAAGACTCAGAAAACTGCAAGAAGAATACAAGCAAGAAAGAAAAGATGAAGAAAAGAAAAGAAAAGAAGAGGATCGAATCAGAAGAGAAGAAGAAGAGAAAGAGAAAAAGCGCATTGAGGAAGAACAGAGAGCAAAAACTGAAATGGAGAGAAAACTGAGAGAAAAACAACTTAAAGAAAAGGAGGAAAGCATTAAGAAGGAGCGGGAGAAGGAAAAGAAAATGAGAGAAGAAGAAGACAGGAAGAGAAAAGAAGATGAAGAAATTCAGAAACGAGTGTGGAAACAAAAGGTTGAAGATTTGGAGCAAAAAATAAGATCAGAGTCAGAATCCAAGGAGGATATTCAGAGAAAGCTGGAGGAGAGCACAGAAGAGATGAGGAGAGAACGAGAGAAGGAGGAGAAAAAACAGAAGGAATGGTGGGAAAAACGGCGCCAAGAAGATGAACAGAGACGACAGGAGGAACAAATGAGAATCAGAAAGCTACAAGAAGAATACGAGCAAGAAAGAAAAAATGAAGAAAAGAAGAGAAAAGAAGAGGATCGAATCAGAAGAGAACAAGAAGAGAAAGAGAAAAGGCGCTTTGAGGAAGAACTGAGAGCAAAAACTGAAAAGGAGAGAAAACTGAGAGAAAAACAACTAAAAGAGAAGGAGGAAAGCATTAAGAATGAGTGGGAGAAAGAAAAGAAAATGAGAGAAGAAGAAGACAGGAAGAGAAAACAAGACGAAGAAATTCAGAAACAGAAGTGGAAACAAAATGTTGAAGCTTTGGAGCAAAAAATAAGATCAGAGTCAGAATCTAAGGAGAACATTTACAGAGAGCTGAAGGAGAGCAGAGAAGAGATGAAGAGAGAACGAGATAAGGAGGAGAAAAAACAAAAGGAATGGTGGGAAAAACGTCGTCAAGAAGATGAACAGAGACGACAGGAGGAACAAATGAGAATCACAAAACTGAAACAAGAATACGAACAAATAAGAGAAACTTATGAAAGGAAAAGAAAACAAGAGGATCAAATCAGAAGAGAACAAGAGGAGAAAGAGAAAAAAGACATGGAGGAGAAGTATAGGCAGGGAATGGAGGATCTGAAGAAGATGCACAATAAAGAAGCTCGAGAGAAAGCTGAAGAGTTCAATGATTTCAAAAAGAAAATGAAGGAGGAGTCTGAAGCTCTGAAGAAAGAACATCTCCGTGAAATTTGTGACTTGGTGAAATGTGTGAGCAAAAGCAAAGCAAATCGGAAAAAACTTAAAGGCTTACTGAAAACGCAGGAAAAAGAAATGGAGTTGGCCACTGAAAAGGAAAAGGAAAAACTGCAGGGACAACATGAACAGGAATTCAAAGACTTGATGGAGGAAATTCTGAAAAAAGACCCCATGTCAAGCTGTCCGATTTTATGATCAGATTGAAGTAAATGTCACAACAAGAAAGCAACTACAGATTATTTTCTTGTAGTTTCATTTGGTTTTGATAACTGGAAAACAGATTTAATTGTAATGACTACAATGTGATGTATACCGTGGTCTCATCTGCTGTCAGGTGTCTGAATAAGCAGCCTATACTGTAGGGGCTATGAATGAATTAGTAGGTGTTTCTCTATTAGTTACAAGGTGAAGTAATATTGTTATCTTTTGGTGTTTGTTTTGATTATGATATTTTATTATGTGGTCATATAGAGTAGGGGGATAGCGGGTCACGTGTGTATGGGCGGGGTCATTAGTTAAAATACAACTAAGCTGAGCTGGGTTGCCGTATTTTTTTGTTGATCTCTCAGATTGTAATGTTGATTTCTGTCATCTCTGTTTGCTGACAAATGAGGCGTATAATGGCTAAATAATTAACTGATTCTACACAAGAATTTGTTGAAAACTTCTATCTCCATTACTGTAAACAATTGTTATATAACGTCTTTTTTCTGTAAAGTTGAGTAAAATTAAAAGTAAAGGTAAAAAAACATTGTTGGGTCAAACTTGAAATGTATGGGTGAAACATTCACCCATACATTCCTGACGCTACTGATGCTGATTTCCACATTTTGTTAATTGTAGTTCGACCAAATTAAATGTTTGTGTGTGTTTCCTCTTTTGTCACAAGTGAGAGCCAACTTGTAACACTGTCTAACAGCAGCTTAACTCTGTAAACGTCCTTACTGGATTCCCTGTTGTCAAACTGGCTGCAATTGTACCTGGATTTTGTGTTTGGTCCGGACACCAGCCGGGCTTGTTTGTACATAACAGTCTCCCCCAGCTTCTAGCACAGATAATGTACTTTTTACACAAACAAATTTCATTAGTAAAATGAGTCAATATTTGTAGCCTACACGTGATTACTGGGTAGCTGACTGAAGTTTCAAGTAGTCAAGTATAGTAAAAGTCTTGCTGTCTAAGTAGTTCTCTCACTCATCTGTTTAATCACAGTATCTGATGCTCATTTTTAAGGCTTTCAGTAAAAAGCTTTCAAGTAAGAATACACAAAGCTACTCCTAAACAAACCTATATCAAGTAAAGGATTATATGTACAAGTTGCAGCCACACCCACCAATGTCGAGTTATTAATTTATTTGGTTGAACGGTTACACTACAAATAATGGCGTACTTGCTCTTACCTATTATGAATGCTCTTCCAGGTTTAACCAGTGTGTTCAAGTGCAACTTTTAACAGAAAACGCGAGGCAAAGCAAAGCAATTGGTGAAATTGGTCATGTTTTTACATACATAAGTAGCAAGCAAGGTCTACAATAAATCAACAAATGAACATAGCCAAACATGCAGAGAAAAGTATCTTACAGTTCACAAAACAATACCTGACTGATTATTATTCTGATATTGATCACAGGGAATGCTTCATATACACTATATTGCCAAAAGTATTCACTCACCCATGCAAATAATTTAAATCAGGTGTTCCAATCACTTCCATGGCCACAGGTGTATAAAAGCAAGCACCATAAAGACATGGAGGAGAGAGTTTGGTGTGGATGAACTTGACTGGCCTGCACAGAGTCCTGACCTCAACCCGATAGAACACCTTTGGGATGAATCAGAACAGAGACTGAGAGCCAGGCCTTCCTGTCCAACATCAGTGTGTGACCTCACATATCTGCTTCTGAAATAATGGTTAAAAATTCCCATAAACACACTCCAGTGTGATGTCAATTAAGTTCATATGCGAGTCAAGGCAGGTGAGTGAATACTTTTGGCAATATAGTGTACATGCAATACATAAAAAAAGAGAAATATGGCAAATCCTCGCATTTTACAAAATGTGCTATAATCACAGTCATACCAGTTGATATTAATATGAACCATATTGTCAACAAACCAAGATGTGAGACACTACAAAGAAAATTAAGTGAAAAGAGTAAATTACTGATCATGTTTTACATTTTGAAAATGTTTCATACTGTACAAAAAGTTCTAAAAAAAAAAAAAAAAGACATCATGTCCAAAATGACCATGAGTTAGTGACACAATCAAATAAATTGTCTGTAAGCCTGAAGCCAATCTGTCCACCAGCCTTCAGGTAATCCACTCTGACGAACATGGATGAAAACATAACCTCCTCCACAAAGGTGATAAAATCTCAACCGAGAATCAAATAAAGGCTTTTATGTCAGTATCTGACACACCAGGACACACAATCTTATATATATTACATAAAAGACATCAGCCTGTATGAAACTACATGAATCAAAATGATAGCCCTATTTCGAGTGTGTATGTGTGCGTGTATATGTGTGAGTGTGTATATGTGTGAGTGTGTGCATCTTTGGAAGGTGAGGATATATTTTTAGCAGGCCATAATTAAAGTGGACATGCACTTAAAATTTCATCAGTGTAAATATACATATTGTGAAAAGTGTTTTCAATCAGTTAGCCCTAGTTTAAAAAACATTAAGACATAAGATCCTCAATGATCTGAATTAACTTAAGTCTCAAATCCTGCATGTTTATAGAAACACTGATTTTAAGCTAACATGTCACCAAATTTTTGTACTGATCATAGTAAAATATTCACATATTTATACACTGAGAGGCCACCTGCTGACTAAAACTAAGTAGTTTTGGGGGGGGGTCTAACTCTGACAAGTAATTTTTTTTTATAATAAGGTAATGATACAAACTCAGAAAATATTTAACAGGTGTACATATTTCCATAACCGATTCAATTTGTCCTCAGAAAATAACGCCATTAGTGTAGAAAGGTGGCTTCTTAGAATGCTCCTGCAAATACTGAATAAAAGAGCATGCAGTTGTGTTGTTTATCCAGTCAGTAAAAATCAATCATCATCATTCATTCAGTACATTGTGCAACTTTGAGACTAATTTCTAGAGTTTTTGGTGGATAGTTAGACAACCTTTAGTGAGTGTCGGGTGAAATAATCTTGTAATAAATTGAGCAAATAATATTTAATTGTATTTTCTGATGCTGCTGGTAATTTAGAAACACAAAAATGCCCTTTTTTCTAACTTATTCATCAAACTGTTAGCATACTACCCATATTAGACACTGTAATGGTTAAGATTTAAACAGGGCCCGCATTTGTGTTTGCTTGTTCGTTTGTTGTCTGCCTGCAGCGTGTGCGTCCATTCATGTGTGCCACGTTTGCCCTGACAGAGTGGTGGTGGACTGGTGTGCCGTAAGTGTGCGCAGGCGATGAGACTGTGTGTGCGACTGTGTGCGCAGGAGGCTGTGCACAGCGTGTCTATATCTGGCCGACATCAGGTTGTACAATAAGGGATTGATTGCAGCGCTGAGGTAGAAGAGGACAGAGGACACCAGATTGACGTACTGGGACAGAGAGTATAAAAAAGAAGCATCGTGGGTAAAAAAGAAAATGGTCCGGCCCACGTGGAAGGGCAGCCAGCACAGGACGAACGCCAAGACAATCACTCCTGGAGGAGGTGAAGGGACAGAGGGGCAGGGTGGAGAGAGAAAAGAGAGGGGACATCAGAATCATTTATATCTGAAACATCTGCAGCACCGTCTAATCGAAGGCAATCAATTGTTTTAGCAGGAGGTCACTGTACCACCCTAAGCAGCCAAACCTGTAGCTACCTGTAGCATAAGCTAACACAACTTGAGTTGAATAACAATTTTAGAGGAGGCAAACTCAATTGTCAATCCTTTGTAAATGTAGTTATTACCTTGTTTGTTTATGCATACATGTGTTTTAAGCAATATTATGTGACTTTTTTACTTAAAATCGACAGATTCAAAACGATTTTGATGGTTCAGTGTCTTATAACAGGGTGAATGGTGTCTGTCCCAGCCACTCTGCTGCCCTATCTCTTGTTTCTACCTAATGTTGCTGTAGGAGCCTAAATGCACTGTATTTGATGTTTAAGAATTGTAAATTTAATAATTGAAGTTCATTGTTAAAACAGAAATCACATTGATTAAGAAGCACGGGGAAAGAATATAACATTTTTGTTACACATTCATATCTACAGTGATGCAATAATTGAAAGTCTTGTGACACTAGTTTAGCTTTCCAGATGGTTTTCCAGTAAAAAAAACAAAACATGTCTTCGTTCCTACAGTCAAATGTTTGAGCTTCACTGTGCAGAATGAAGTATGTGCAGAGTTTGGCACTAAAAGGCTGCGTTCACATTCATTGTGTAATGTGTAAATTTCCTCTGGGCTAACTGAAAATCTGGTTGTAAAAGGCGGGCCTATGAGCACGATTTGTGACATCACAAATGGTTATGGTTTAAGCCAAACCTGGTCCAATATTCAGCACACATAAGTAGGGATACACAGTGTACATTGGACCAATAGATTATCGGCCTGATACTGGAAGATTTACATGATTGGTTTTCGGCAGATAATTAAATTATAGCCGACAAAAAAATTCGAATGAAATACAAAGCCAGATTGCTTTAGTTGACTTAACAAGTGCAGCAGTCTGGGGATATCTGCCTTTAACGTCGTGTTCATGATGTAGAACTGCTGCACCTTTAACCCAGCGTAGACACGTTTCGGAAGAAGACAGCACAATTGTAACTTGCAATATGTGTTCGGAGAGGAGAGAAAAAGTCTATGAGTTTAACCACAATGTTTTATTTGAGCTTTGAATATATATCATCCGTCTTTGCTCGCTACATCTCAGTCTGTTTACCCTCAGGGATGCATTAACGCCAGGTTATGAACTTACTTTTAAAATACAAAAATCTGAAATTAGTATCGGTTATCTGTGTAAGCTGTAGAAAATCTTCTTCCTGTTTAGCCATGTTGCAGATCAGGATACAAATACAAAGCACTGCTCCAGTCTAGTAGATGGGGGCAATAAAGGAGCGGTCTATAGCGAGACGGTGTGGCAGGCTACACTGTGAGCTGTCACCACTTCCTGTCTATGTCTTCTACGGTTGTAGAATCAAGGTGTTATGCACCAAAGGTTAGACAGCAACATGGTAGTAGTTGTCAGCAGGAGCCCACCCAGGTAAATAACCACTGCCCGCTAGGTTTGTTAATGAGTTCAATTAGTGATATTTAGTCAAAACTAACTTCTACATAAGCACTTGTTTCTGTATGTTTTTGCTAATAATAAAGGGAAGTGCCTATGGGGTACATGGTGGACAGCCTGTCACTCACCCAGCATTTTGACAGTGTGCCGGTGACTCTGGTCTCTACGGCTGCTTTTTGGACGAAGCCACAGTGTCCGTCCGATCAGGCTGTAGACCAGGCCCAGGATGCAGAAGGGTACCAGGAAGTACAGGTTGGAGACAATCGTCATGGCTGACAGCAGGCCAGAGGAGAAAGCGTAATCCGTAAAGCGGCACTCTCTCGCTTCAAACTCTCTGCTGTAACCTCCATCAACACCGTCCTCCCTTCCTCCTCCCTCATCCTCTCTCATTTTATTTTGCTGCTCTCCATCAACTTCTATTTCTTCTTCTTCCTCCCCGCCTCCTCCCTCGTCTCTGTTTTTTCTCTCATCTGTTCCTTCTATTCCCAGCCTTCTCTCCTCTTTCTCTCCAAAACACTTGTTCTCTTTTTCTTCCCAATTTATCCCCTCTAGTCCTCCATCTGCTGCGGCCACATGTCCACTTCCTCTTCCATCCATCATAAATCCTCCCTGTTCTCCTTCCCTGCTCGTCCACCCTCCATCCTCCCTCCACCCACCCAGCCCTAGCTGCTCTCCCCCAACTACCTCCACTCGAACCATGACCAACACTGGCGCTGCACTGACGACCGCTCCCAGCCAGAGGCAGCCAATGAGAGCCCTGGTCCTGCGCCGCGTCAATAAGGTCTTGGCGGCGATTGGCCAGCAGACCGCCAGGTACCTCTCCAGGGAGAGAAAGGTGATGTGGAGGATGGTGCAGAAGGTGACGCACTCTGAGAGGAACATCGTCAGCTTACAGACGAGGTCTCCCAAGGGCCAGGATGTGGGCCTCCAGAGCTGGGAGAGACACAACGGTTATTTCACCATCACATCAACATCTTCAGCTTTAAATAAATCTCATGACAACACACACCCGTCACGCTCAGGTGTGCACCGATCCTGTTTGGATGGCACATTCCACTTGACTGCAATCGGAGTGAGAAAATGTGTTACATAAGGTTTACAAGAAGACAGTGGATCTTTGCAAGAAACATTTAAAATGTGTGTGTCAACTAAAGACTATACTTACTTATATATATATATATATAGACTGAATACTTCGATATTGCAACAATATTGTAGTAATAACACTTACTGAAATGCAGCCTTTAAGACCAGGAAAAAAACAACACTTATTTCATGTCATGGATACACTGGATAGACTCATATCATGATACTGATGAAATATCCACATAAACTACTCAAAATGAGTTAAGGATATTGGGGTATTTTAGTGTTTCACTTGGTTGTTTATTCTGCGACATATCTGAATTTTTATTACGGGTAACCAACCATGTCCCAATATCCCAGACTTATTTTGTGTGGTGTATTGTCCAGCTCCACTGCTTAGATTACATCAGCACTCTGAACACAAACACAGACACAGCAGAGTGTCTCCAGAGATTGCAGTGTTAGTCCACTTACACTGCAAAATTAGTGCCAAATATTCAATGCCTGCTGAGGGTAAACACCAAAGAATTGTGTTACAGCTGTACAGAACTCGCTCGCAATTGATTTTTTCGGGTAAAAATAAGAGAAATAAAGAATTGGAATTGTAACAATAACTCTAAAACCATGAAATATTTTGTATTTACTCACGCACACGGTATAATTTGATCTTCCACTGCGACAGTGCAGAGGAAATGATAGAAGAATGATCTAGGAACACTCTGGGTATGACATGACCATTGAGTGTAATAGAAGAAAACTTGATTTGGCAGCAGAGTTTCCCCGCAGGCTAATTTAAACCACCTCTGGAAAACAATTCTAAAAAGGAAGCAAAAATCCATTGGGGTTTTTTTCCATTTGCTCTGGTCTATTTTGGTAATTATATCTTGTGTGTCATGCTTCACTTTCTTCCTTCCTTTGTCTGTTTGCCCCCCCTTTTGCTCCTCACTCGTGTTCAATTAGTTAATCACTCCCTTCGTCTGCGTGTCTCACTTGTCCTCCTGTCCTCTGCTCTGCTTCTGTGTTCCTCATGTCTCCCTGGTTTGTTTAATTTCACGATCGTTGATTACTGTTTTGTTGCCTGCGTTTTGTCTGCCTGCCTTTGCTTTTTGGACTTCTCTCTGCTTGCCTTTCTTGGTCGGTGTCTGGATTTCTTATTTTTATATTTGGACAATCAACTTTATTTTAAAAAAGCTTGTTTTTTGTTGT
Source organism: Diplodus sargus (assembly GCA_903131615.1). NCBI lineage: Eukaryota > Metazoa > Chordata > Actinopteri > Spariformes > Sparidae > Diplodus > Diplodus sargus. The sequence goes on along the minus strand of CAEMYA010000193.1, from coordinate 2,772,446 downwards.
TATACCCACTTGCCTCTGTTTCTGCATTTGGGTCCTAAACACATGACATCGGTTTATCTTACACGTCTACATTCACATCAATGGCAATTCCTGCTGTGACTGTTCCCTGAGCCCAAACATCGATAGCTTGTCAGATCACATTTTAAATCAGTGTAACGTGCGTGCATGAAATACAGTACACCTTGTGTGTGTGTGTGTGTGTGTGTGTGTGTGTGTGTGTGTGTGTGTGTGTGTGTGTGTGTGTGTGTGTGTACCTTATATAGATCCAGAGGCAGCAGTAGCAGTATCAGCAGATCACTAACAGCCATGCTGCTCAGGTAGAGGTAGGTAGAGCTTCTCATGTGAGGTCGGAGCCAAACCACCAGAATGGTTAGTATGTTTCCCAGAAGGCCGAAGAGCATCAATAGAATGTAAATGACAGTCACACACACTAGAATATGAAACATTGACAGGCTTTGATCAGAACCAGTGTTTATTTCACAGCTGTAGACAAATACAAGTGAAGCAATGAAATATATTTAAATTTACTTGAAATTACTAGAACAGCTAGCCTGAGAAAAAGTAAAGGTGTAGTTCAACATTTTGATGAATCTGCTTATTTGCTTTCCTGCTGAGAGTCGGATGAGAAGATTCATACCACTCTCATAATTTGTACAGTAAATTTACAGCTATTTAGCTTGGCTTAGCACAAAGACTGGAAACAGCAGGAAACAGCTAGCCTGACTCTGTCCAAAGGTAAATAAAATAATAAAGTCACACCTCTAAATCTCACAAATCTCTGCCATTATTAATTACATATTATTTGCATATGTAAAATTTGGATCTGCATCCAATTTGTTTTGTATGATATTTTTGTTGTAGTATAACTGCGGCACAACAATTTCTAGAGCCTGGTTGATTCTCATTGTTCGGGGCTGATACCAATTTACCATTTAATATTAAAGTTAACTTACTGGGGATTATATAATTGTTTTATAATAATTGTCCCAAGGAACGTTTTTCTGGATTAAAAGTCTCTAAGAATTGTTTTGTTTTTAACATTAATGCACATTGGGAAAACAGATTGGCCCACATGATGATATGTCTATTATAGTCAAATATTAGCCAATAGTATCAAAATGTAAATAAAAACAGAATGCAAAAATTTGTTCAGACTATAACAATATCTTAACTAAGTGTCCCTGAGCACCTACAATAATATCCTTTGATATCAGAAAGTATATTTTGGAAATGTTGAACTATTCTTTTAATATCAGTGGAAAGGGGGAGAAATCTATTAGTCGCAAGTGTTGAATTACACTGTCCAGATGACAACACTGTCCATCGGTCAAGCCAGATAAAAGTGTATGGGAGACTATATATCAGTTGCAGCCCCACTTTGTGAATTTTGATTTTGAGTTTGTTTTGTTTCCTTCTATTCTTGTTTGCTGCAGCTTTTAATTTCCATCTTCAAAACAACATGCACTAGTACTTTCTTTTGACACTTTTGACTTTGACACTTTTTTAACCCACCTAACTCGATCATTCCAAAATCAGATTCCTCCCATTGGCAGTCTTGGTTCGAGCAGTTTTCCGCGAAGCCTGACTCAAGGCTACAGTTTTCGTCTTCGCAGCCGCTGCCCATGTCTCCCAACAACTCCAAAAGATCCATGATGATGCAGGATGTGGCTGGACAGGGAAAAAAAAGTGAAAGGGGAAAAACCAGCAGGGGAGAGGTGTGTGTCCCAGGTTACAGGGCGCAGAGGTGACGCACGCTGATGGATTTCCTATGGCGCTCGATCACAGCTAACGGTACGGTCAGGGTGTAAGAGAGCTGTCTGGTTAGGACAACAGAAGAAATAAAAACACATTTACAAGTCATCACACTTACAAATGCATTCTACATAAAGTATACTCTAAATAAATATGAATACACACACACATGCAGTTACACGTGCATAGACGAGGTATTCTTTGAGACAGTTTAACTCAGGGTTTAAATAAACATTGCATGTCACTATTCATGTTATGTTGATGTTACTTATTAGTTCACGATCCGTACAATAAAAACCTTTATCAACACCGAGATACATGTATACACATACATCTTTGATATCAACACAGCCATAGAGAAGCTGAGAATGAAAATGAGCCAATTAAAAGGTCAAATTGTTGTTTTGCGTCAGCCCAAAAAGCAATCTGTACATAAAACTGCACATTTCTGTTTACAGCTTTTAAAGTAAACACACACACACACACACACACACACACACACACAAACATACACACACAAACAGAACTTTGAATATGAATAAGGTAAAATAATGTACTCACAGGTTGAGAGGAGCGTCGGTGCCCGGTGTATCTCTGCAGCGGTCACACACTGGTGCTCTGGCCGTGACTTACACACACACCACGCAGACACACATCTATTTCTCCCCTTGCTCGCCCTCCACTCGCATCTCTATCTCTCTCTCACTTTGTACCGCCTGCAGTCTACTGCCACCTTATAGGTGCAGATGTTTACCAGCGGATCAGTAGTTCCTGCAAAATTACTCTTTCAGAACTTTTCGACTTGCTAACTAATATACATATCACAGTAGTTTCAGAAAATCAATATTAATATACAGTAAACAATATGTGGAGGATTCAGATCCTTTACCTTAAGCTTAGGATTTGGCAGGCTGCATTGGCAGAAATTGAGTAACCCAGGATATTCTTAATATTAATAATATAATGCCGCCAAATCTGCCTTCTACCTGTCAAAGATCAACTCTGATCAACTGCTCCTGTCCCTCCTCACCTCTCCTCCCCCTCCCCCTCCTTCCTCCATCACTGCTGATGACTTTGCAACTTACTTTACCAAGAACGTAAAAGACTCAGCTCCTCGTTTACTCCTGTGCCCATCCAGAAAGCTCCTCCCCCAGCCCTCACCTCCGATGGCCTTACCTGCTTCGGCCCTCTCTCCTCTGAAGATGATCTCACACTAGCGATGTCTAACCGTGCCACCACCTGTTCCCTCGACCCGGATTCCCTCCTCCCCTCTCCAAAACATCATCACCCTGATCAACTCCTCCCTCACCTTTGGCCATATTCCAGCTCCTTTCGAGACAGCTACAGTAAAGCAACTCCGAAAGAAACCCACCCTGGACTCAGCTGACATCTAAAACTACAGACTGTTTGACTGTATGTCGTCTTTCACTCCTCTCTAAAACCCTGGAGTGTGCCAACTACAACCAGCAACAAAACGACCTCCTTGACCTCCTCACAGTGACTGAGCCCTGTCCCGCTCATCCGTCCTAATTCTCCTCAACCAATCATCTGAGTTTGACACGTTAACCAGTACGGTACAAACCCACATCTTATTTGATTGTGAAGCAGAACGAGGTGCTATATATGTAAATACTATGAAAGTATCAAAACGTACAATCTGTGGAGAAATGCACACAGCTAGTATTCAGAAACTGTGCCTTTAAATGAGCCGTCAGAAATGTAAGGTTGTGTTGTCACTACTGTACAATCACCACCCTCAGCCTCGCCCCCTGCAGTTGCAATAAACACCAGAAAGGATGATGTGGAAACATGATGGGTGGTGCCTGCTCAGGTCTGTGAGAGCTGACCAATCAGAGCAGACTGAGCCTTTTGTGAGTGGGACCTTAAATTGACACTTGAGATAGAGGGTGAATAGAGGGCGAAACTGCTCAACTGTTAACTTGCAAGCAAGACCAACTGGACTAGCACTGACTGGAAACCAGTGGTTTATTCTTACATCTTGTATTCTACATTATTTCTAAATTACTTTATTCTGAAAAGTAACAACTAACTGAGGGAGAAAAATATTACTCTCCCTGGCATTCTGTCTCCATACGACAGGAGGTCATACGTATCCTGTACAAACGTAAAGTCTGGTTAAGGATAGTGATGTCTACTCTATGTGAGTATATCTCATGGTCTCTGCGACCAAGTTATTCGAAGCGACTGTAGACGTGTTTACAGAACAGACAAGCCAGACTAAAGCTGATTGTTTGTGTAAAACTCGTAAGGAGGCCTTCAGTTTATCTGTTAGCAGACTGTCTGTGCCCTGTTTTCCTCCTTTCCCTCC
>CAEMYA010000193.1:2718352-2766935 GCA_903131615.1 Diplodus sargus | reverse complement strand
ACACTGCTAGTGTTGACAACATAGTATCAATATATGAGAATCATTTTTAAAAACACATTAGATATTCGCATTAGTTTCCAAACAGACTTTCTCACAGACTACAACACTGTGTGTGTGTGTGTGTGTCTGTGTCTGTGTGTGCGCGCAGCTCTTCTTACACAGCGGTCCTCCTGCAGCAGTCATGGCAGAGTGTGTATGTCTCCTGTCCTCATCGCTCAGCAGAGGAACAACTCTACCTCACCTAAGATCAAAGTGGATTTTGACCAGAGCACCGGTAAAGATTTGTACCCACTCACTCTTTCTTTCTTTCTGTTATTAATATGTCTCTGCCACTATTTCACACATGGAGCCCATGACATTGCAGGGTTCTTCTTCGCACTGGAAGGCAATTCAGCATTCATATACGTTTCTTGCATTGAAAAAAGGGTCTTCTAAAGAGTTGAGGTATTTTCTCCTCATAGCAGGTGACTACAGAGTATCAGGTTGGATAAGAGATCTCCCAAGTTTTCAGGTTAAAGATTATGCTCTCTGTCTCTGCAGGCGTGGCGGTGATGCGGATGCAGAGCCCGCCGGTCAACAGCCTCAGTTTAGATTTCCTCACGGAGTTCTGCATCGCGACTGAGAAGCTGGAGCTGGATAAGAGCTGCCGAGGCCTCATCATCACCTCGGTACAGTATAACCTCATTGTTTAGTGGGGGGGATTTGCCCTTTGCTGTTGTGTTTGTATTACTAGGAGGTTGAAGTGCATTATAGGAGGTGTTCATTTAATTGTTGGAAATGTTCCTTAAAGTTTCAATTCTTCAATCCAGAGCCAGCCCAGGGTGTTCTCAGCCGGGCTGGACATCATGGAGATGTACCAGAAGAGTCCAGAGAGCTGTGCAGAGTTCTGGAGAGCCGTTCAGGAGATGTGGCTGAAGCTCTACGGCTCCAACATGGTCGTTATAGCTGCAATCAACGTACGTATAAAACTAAAATGTAAGAAAATCAGATGTGTTGGAGATGAGCCTTTGGCTGACCTCATCACCGCTTCCACAGGGTTCCAGTCCCGCAGGTGGATGTCTGATGTCCCTCACGTGTGACTACAGGATAATGGCGGACAACCCTCGTTTCAGCATCGGCCTTAATGAGACACAGCTCGGCATTGTAGCACCTTTTTGGTAAGGTTTACGAGCATGGCAAAGCAAATTTCTGTTGTGGTTATGTTCATGATCATGATAGTGTTAGTATTTACATTAATCTCTATGGTTTAGCTTGGACATCTGAAATAATTCGGCATCTTCGCAGTAAATCAAACAACTAACAGCTTACTGCTGCAGGTTTAAGGACACCATGACAAACACAGTGGGCCACCGGAACACAGAGATAGCTCTGGAGCTGGGGCTGCTCTATAATCCTTCAGAGGCCTTGAAGATAGGACTGGTGGACCAACTGGTACCTGAAGACCAGGTCCTCACCACAGCCGAACAGACAATGACCAAGTGGTTGGCTATTCCAGGTACATTACACTCGACAAAGCACATTTCAAAATAGAAGGTTCGTGTCATAGCGTACCATTAAATTATCTCATTAAGATGCATACTCTACGTTAGAAATAAGTAATTATATCGCAGAACTGTCCAGCCCGGCAACACTTTTGTGCGCTTGTGCTCGTCTTCCAGTGTCCTTCAGTCATACAGTCACATGTCAGATGAAGGCTGATGTTACCATGTGTGATATGACCTACATCTCATATCCTGATATGTGTCACTTAATAACCAGATAGAGATGCATATCACAAATGTAACCCAGTGTTTCCCACACATAGGCTTTACTTGGGCAGGCCGCTAAGGTATGTTAACAGCTGTCAAAGTATAATTGGGGACCCATTTTAGCATTTTTTCTGCCTCCACGCCAGCGATAGCCATGGTCCGCCCCATTCTTGTGAAGCAATATATCAAGAACACTTAAGGGAATCCCTTCACATTTGTCACAGTTGTCCACTTGGACTCAAGGATGAACTAATTAGATTTTGGCAGGTAAGGTCACTGTGACCTCACATAACACATTTTTGGCATTACTCAACCATCCAAGGATGATTTGTACACAATTTCACACAAATGTCTAATAGGATAAGAAGAAGAAGTTCATCTGTCAAGAGAACGACACCATCTGTGATGTCGATTAACCGGTGGACAATCTGCCCGCTCTCGTTGACCTCTGCTATATAATGTTGGCCTTCATATGCAGTTGCTTCATACAAGCTGTGAGTGGACTTGGTTTTTGAAAACAGGTTGTGAAAACAGGATTGGGGGTGAAAAAAAAAATCCAAAACGCATACATTTTTTGGCCAAAAACATGCCGCTGACACAGACAGTCAACAAAGCAAACACGTACTGGGGAGAGAAACAAAAAAAACGAGGCAAGCCATTGTGTGCATTAAGGTGGATACCGAAAGCAACAGTATGTAGGCAAACTTTTAAAGCGATTCTGAAAGAGTTGATTTTTGATTCTCATTCTCAAATCGACAACTGATGCCGCAAGTACATGGCCATTCTGTGGGGAACACTGTCACCATTTTTTTCGCTTTTCATACTCAAACCAAACCCATCTGGCAGAAGTAGCCCCTGTTTTAAGGTACTAAGTCCTCGATTTGTCTTGGCTGGTTATTGGAGTTATCTTTTATGCACATTTTTCTTATAGTTTTGACCAAATAAGTACACAAGTCAAAATATATACTGAAAATGTACTGATTTCTGTCTATCTTTTCACTTCTCAGCCCATGCCAGACAGATTACCAAGTCCATGATGAGGAAGCCAACTATCGACAAGCTGACGTCCAACAGGGAGGCTGACATCAAAAACTTTGTCACGTTCATCACCAAAGACTCCATTCAGAAGTCGATCGGCATGTATCTGGAGATGCTTAAAAAGAGAAAGGGCTAGAGGAGAGCATATGAAATGACCCACACATACACATGAATATATACATGCATTAACAAGGGCCAGAAAACACATCAGCCTTCAGTGTCTTGGTTTCATTTGTGTCAATTTTGACACCAGATCCTTAATTACATCTCTTTGTAGCCTTCATTACCAATGTCCACCTAGTGCAGAACAAGGTATATGATTATTTAAATTGGCAAATGATCTCCTAATCCCCACGCCCATGTCAGGCTTTCTCTCTCACACAGAAAATATGCAGTTGCAATCAAATAGTCGTTAAAGGAACACTTGACCCAAAAAACATCATTCCAGGAATGTTTGCGGAGTACAAAACTTTAATAACTGTAGTTAATAGCAAGCAGGTTAGCTTGCTATTAACTGCTGTTTTATATATATGATTTTATGGTAACATATAATTCTTGCCATGTTTGTTCATGTGCTCTTGGTTTTGGGGAAGCTAAAGAGAGACAACACCCTTCACTCTTGCTGTGAGTATCTGTCTCACTACAGCCCCTTGTACACTCCTTTTACATGTGGACACATCCAAAGCTTGACAGACCTGCTGCACACACTTACCGTTCCTGTGCTATAACTAGACTTTTGCTGTTTTGGGAGAGGTGTTTATTGAACAGTCAATTAACATCACAGGCATGTCTCCACCATTTAAAGTGCCTAGCCTTACTGGACATTCAAGAGCCATGACGACTAATGAAAGTAAGCTCGGGTGCATTTGAAGCTTTTGTCATCTCTAACAGATTTATCTACAGTCAAAATTTCTAACAATTTTTTAGCCAGAATGTCTGAAACAGTGAGTGTATTAAATGTGGTAGGTGGATTTATTTGTCAGATAAGAATAAATTTCAATAATCAAAAAATCACATTGCTCTCATTCATTGTCACTGTCGAGTCTTAACATGATCCTCAGGGTTCGTTATGAAATAAAGTCTCGCTTTTGGATACCCAGGTAATCCTAAAAGTCAGATTACTGGCAGTTAAAGGGCGATAGAGTTTTGGTCTTATTTGCCACAATTTTTAATTCTGCAGTAGTAATTTTCTACAGCAGACTGATTGCTGAATGAAAATGATATTTTAATGAATATTAACAAATGTGTCTCACCTTTTGTACACTTGAATAAAAGACTTGACTCACATTTTGACACAAAGCAAATTTGCAGTGAAATAACTTGTCACAGTTGTTTATTTCAGTCTTGTGATTCATGGCTGCAAGGTTGGTTATTAATTCATATTCAGGAGGAGGCCAGTGGTACAGGTGTTGTGATATAGACAGCAGCAGCCTAGGCGGTCAGCATCACCTCCACAGGGTAATGGTCACTGACAGCCAATGTCTGAGAGAGATTTAAAAAAACAAACAATTGTTGTTTTCCCCCTACAATATGTTTTTATTATGCACTTTAAAACTCAACAGGCCATCATAATACACTTTTTTACTACCTTTACTGAGGAATACAATATATTGGTGGTTTTGCTTTTGTTTTCGCCCATCAACCAAAATATCTTTGTAATTAGCATCACTGACAAAATGGTACAATACACCATGAAAAGGTGGATAGTTTTTTTTGACACTTAATTCCAACTGTTCATTTGTGAGTTTTAGGGGTTCTGGTACTTTTTGACAGTGCCAGGCTGCCTGTTTCCTCCAGTCTTTGTGCTAAGCTATGTTATCATGCTGCTTGGTGTAGCTTCATATTAACTGAACAGATTCTATCATGGTAGAAATATCCTCATTTGACTTTTCACCAGGAAGCAGAAGTGTATTTCCTAAAATGTCAAACTTAAATGTCTGCCGCAGCCATTTCTAAAATCCTCTGAGCCAAACTTTTAATCATGACTTTGATCAACACACAAGATTTAGATCAAGTATTTCCATAAATGTTTTTACAGTTCTGTCTGAATGCGGCCCTAATGCGGTGCAGTGTAGATTATTAATCCATCCGCATACAGTAACAGTTTGTGAACTTGCATATCTTTCATAACGCAATATATATGCAAACACATACAGTACAGACAGGATATAATATGTCAGTAGTCAGTAGTTGTTACTTATAGGAAACACACATATTCAATGTTACTTCTAAACCTAAATACAAAATTTAAAACTTCATTTTATTAATTGTAAATGACCTCTCATGGCCCACTGGCACACCTTCATTGACCACCAGGAGGCCATGGACCACGCTTTGGCAGTCACTGGTCTACCAAACTGGCATATGATTGGCCTTTCACAGGATATGGGGATGAGGTTGGGGGATGACATGCAGCAAAGCCACAGGTCAGACTTGAACCCTGGGCCGCTGCAGGACAAAGCCTCTCTACATGTCATATGCTCCACCAACTGAGATACTGGAGTGCCCCATTTACAAAGGCAGGGGTTGTTCTGAGAAGCTCTGTTTTAATTTCCGGGAGTCTGTCCCATAGCTGAAAGACTGACCTGCTCTAGTGAGTAGCGAGAATCGCCCCCAGCCCATCACTGTAGTCACTGCCGCTTCCCTACTGTCGCGACCTCCAACTCTGCCAAGAAATCTGTGGCTGTCTTCACCAGCAAAGGGAGCGAGCAGATCGACACTCGCCCCACTGCTGGGTGAGCGGGGAAGACACATCTGAACACTTTAAAAGTGTCCTTGTCTCCGTGTCACATGTCTGTAACTGACTTGTTGCTTTTAAATCATGATGGAAGGGGGCTGTGTGTGGCTTCATCGGCCCAGCTCTAGTTAACACCATATGAACTAACAAATGAGCCTGTTGTACCTGTAACCACACCCAACAGTGACGTCTCCATGCACAGACCATGACTTTACTACACTGCCACATCAAATCCCAGATCTTCAGCCAGGGTTAGATTGCTCTTTACACTCTCAGCCTTTTTGGACTTGGCAACTGAACTGAATCATATTGTACTGATATAGGAGAATTAAAGCTGAAGTTGTATTTTACCAGACTGTGACTGAGATCCATGTCCATCATGAAGTCGTAGACCTTAGCGCTGCCCTGCAACACTCCCTTCAACATGTCAGCGGTGACCACGATCCTGCAAATACGGGAGGAGCGGTGGAGTTAAGAGTGAGTGTGGGTGTACTCTGTGCCGTTGTCTGTCTGTGTGGCTACCTGTCATAAGCGCAGTTGGTGTGCGACACAGTAGTGTCGGCCTCGTCGCTGATCAGCCAGTGGAAGCTCTTGTCTGTGAAGAGGCGGATCTTCTGCCAGTCAGAGCCCATCACGTAGTTGCAGCCTGCGTTGAAGTCGCCCAGCAGCACGATGTCCTGCAGAGGGATTGTACTGGTTTAACCACTAAGTTAGCGGTATTTTGTGCGGCTGTGTTTGTAGAGTTAAAGGAGGTGCTCACGTTGGTGTTCCAGCGGGCGCGGACATCAGCCACCACATCATACAGAGCGTTCACTTCCTCCACAGCCGAGTCAGGAGAGGTGTGCTGGGGGATCAGAACAAAGTTCTTCACCGCTGAAGAATAAAGGGGGTAGAATTAATGAATGGAGGGAGGCATATTTGAAGGAGGAGAGACAACTTCAGGGGCAGACATAAATCATGCAGCAAATAATGAGCTTCCTGCCTGCCTATAGAGGTACAAAGTGAGATTCACACATTTAAGTCGCAACATAAATGTTGTGAAAGTATAAAAAACTACTCAGTCCATGGAAAAATTCAAACAAGCCATGTGTAGAAACTCTTCTCTTCAACAAGCTGTCAAGACTTCCATGAGGTTGTGATGTCACAGCTATACAGTTCAGTCCTCATCCTGGCCCCCAGTAAAGTAAAACTGTGACAGAAACACAGTGGGCAGGACCTGCTCAGGCCTGTGAGAGCTGACCTATCAGAGCAGACTGGGTTTTGCGGGAGAAGGGGCCTTAAAGAGACAGGCACTAAAATGGAGCGCTCAAACAGAGGGCGAATAGTGGTGTCGCAGCAATGGACAGTGTGAGAAAAATAATGTGTTTTCTGAACATTGAACTGCATAGACATTTTCTTGTAGGCACCCAAAATATATGCCGTAAGTATGAACCATAAAATTAGCATAATGGACCTTTAAATCTGTCGGAGTAGGCCTGACACAAATCCTCTATGGTAGTAAGAGTTTAACATGAGGCAAGTTAACCAACAGACCTCAGTATCTAATCCCACACAAGTCTTACTGAGTCAGTCTATATCACTGGTGTAATGATGGTCAAAAAGTGATATGAGCCTACCGGTGTATTTGGAGGAGAACATTACGACGAAGGGCTCTCTGTTGAAGGTGTCTGTCCCACAGGACTCACAGCCGTCATCGTAGGTGTAGCTATTAACTACAGACACCGTCTGCTCCCTGGAGAGGAGAGATACTCCTTAACAACGTATGTAGATTTGTAACTTACTGTATTGAACATCAACATGATACCAAGGAAATACATGTTTTGCATAATTATACTAGCATTAATCTTAATATCTTATTACTTAATACAATTTGACCGAAGTGCATTATGTATGGACCAGTCTTTGTATGCAGAAATGGGGTTTCACGATAAAAGAATATATCAACACGCATGTGCAACACAACATTGCGTGACGCTTCAAATCTGTATCATAGGGACATTTTAGAAGCCTAAATAGGTACGTGTACTAAAGAGCTTCATGTCACAGTCCATCTCCTGTGACTCCTCTCTGACCATAAAACGGTTTCTCTGCAATTCTCCCCTCATCCACCAGGTGCCCTCAGACTTTCGTTCCTTTCTTTATCACCTGACTACCCCAAACCACACACCTGTTGCCACTTCTCATCTAATCTGCAGATAACTGGCCCACTTTGCCTTCCCTCCACTGTTTCCACTCTCCCTCATCACTCGTGCAGAATCTTCCCACCAGGACTCTGCCAGCTCATTCCTTGTTGTTTCAGTTATCTGGACCTTTTTCTTGGGAACCTGCCTGCCTGTCTATTTACCTGTGTACCTGCCTGCCTGTCTATTAACCTGTGTACCTGCCTGCCTGACCGCTGATCTCCACACATGCTTTCCTGAATAAATCTCTAAAGCTTTGCCTATCTTCTGTTTGTGAGTCCAGCAACTGTTGCCCAACATACCAGCCCTGACACCATACTGATACAATGTTGACGTAGCCTACTTTTACATCATCGTATCATGTTCTTTAATTTATGCATCGAGTACACTACGTTTCAAAAGGAAATGACTGCAATTATCAGACAGCTGTAGTTACTCTTATCTGTTTGAGACATAAAGATATCAAGATATTTAAATGGTTCTTTCATGTTTGTGCATCAGCTGTGATATTGATATATAAGAGTGACTTGGTCTCAACAGGAATTCTTTAAAAGATAGTGTGACTGTTGCCGCAGGTCGGCTCTGTTTACCTGTAAAGGAAGAGGTATCTCTCTGTATAGGTGCTGCGACCCAGAGGCTCACTGACGATGTGGCTGTACCTGAACTCAGGAGAACCTCTGGGAAAACACACACACACACACACACAGAGAGATAAAGATGAAGAGCATAATTCTGTTTATCATAGATCATAATGCGAGTTTCTGAGCGGTCCACCTTGCAGACTATGAACTACATTTTGGCCTCCGCATTGTGTGTAATAACACTGAGCGTATGCTCTGTGTGAGGTGTGTAGTCAGTCTAACTTGTTGACATGCTCCATCAGTCTGTTGGTCGCTGACAGGTCGCTGTCTCTGACCTCCTGGATCAGAACGATGTCATAGCGGTGGACAATCTGAAAACCAGAAACACAAGTGTCTTTTTCATGTTAATGGCTGATTTAAAGTGAGGTTCTTTAATGTGCAGTTCTCTGAAAACAAACGAGAGATGACCCAACGAAGCATAATTAATGACTGTATTCGTTGTTCTAGGTAGAAAAGGGGCAGTTTACTAATTTTACAAACAAAGGTTATTGAGCTTGAAACCCTGCGTTACAAACTGGGGTCATAGGAAGCCATTTTTTGTTTACTGAGGCAGCTGTGGCTCAGGAGGTAGAGCTCGGTGATCACAAATTCGAAGGGTCAGTGGTTTGATGTCAGATCTCCTCGCTGTGCGTCAGTGTATGTAGTAAATTGGTTGGCACCTTCAGTGGCAGCTTCTGCCATCAGTGTATGATCTCAATATAAAAGCCAGAAAAATTGAAAGTTGTCATGTAAAAGTCAATTTAGTGTATTTCTTTTCCGAATTGCAGCTTCTGTTTATTATTCTGTTTATTTTTGATATCATGAAATATGGCTTTTTTTTTCTTAGACTAATTGTACCATCAAAATCCATTGTTGCATCCACACTAGGGACCTAAAGTTCAAAATATTATGACCCGTGTTTCTTCTTCTTATATTGTTTTTTTTATCTTTATTGTTAGTCATTTACAGATGTTTCAGTCTGAGACAAATGAGACACAGAAATATGTATAAGAAAAAAATAAAAAAGGAATAGCGAATAGAAATTGCAGTTTCAGACCGTGCTGATGATGTTCATCAGAGTCGTGTTGGAGGATTTCTTGTCTCCAAAGGTCTTGATGTTGAAGGCTCCCAGCAGCAGAGAGGTGGAAAGATGCAGCAGGGCCAAAAACAGGCCCGACGCACACAGCAAACGCATCCTGGGTCAGAGAGGTCAGATAGTCAAAAAAGACTTTTCCAGGTTGTTGTTGTTGTTGTTGTTGTTGTTGTTTTTTTGAGTATTAAAAATCTTGATTGCGCGACACCTGGACAGTTAGTGTGCAACAGACTGTAGGGAGTTCATGCTGTTGAATTCGCAGGCGCACTGTTTGTGACAGGAGCCTGAAAGCCTCACTGTGGGAGTGAGAGACGGACGCAACACCTGCACCCCTGGACACATGACAACATGCGCTCTGTTTCTGGTCGTTTATCTCACTACAAGTCAGCAGCTCAGCGTTTAAATTCAGCCATTTGCACAGTCAGGACTCATGTTGCACCACTGGGTAAAACATTACTCCAGTAAGGGAATATATTCTCCCGTTTCCTTGGTAACACTGGTGTGGGAGGGACTCTTGTCCAAAGGTTATAAAATACGGAAATTGAAAAGTTACGCTCTAGTGTGTCGACTTTTTGTTACAATAAACTACATTCATGGTTGTTTTTCCTAGTTTATCTTAATTTGTCCTCTCTCACTGTAACATAAAGTACCGTGTCTGCCTTTAAAACATGTTGCTAGTGTCACACAGCCTTCAGGAGTTATCATTCAAAAACACATAGAGCATTGTTATACAAAATAATGAATTTATATTACTGTCATTAACCAAAAGTCTTAGTACATACTGATCATGCATCACAATGTGAGCTGTGTCCTGCTCAGCGGTGCGAGTCAGAGCTGCATACCTACCTGCTGCTGTGAGTCTGTGTAGGACTAGAAGGAGGAGGCCTGTTGTCAGCACTGTACAGAGGCTTGCCTGTGTGAATCCCCAGAGGCTCGACTGCAACTTCTGAGCAGAACCACCAATTGTGTCTCTCTGAGGTTTTTATTTACCTGCATGTGCATGTGACTGGATCAGGCAGGGGAGGGGTGAACAAAGGAAGTGTGTTGTGGAAGGGGCACGGGTTATTCAGGTGGAGCAGCATACCAGACACGGAGGTCCGAAGCTGCTGGGCAAAGGAAAATCTATGAAGGCAACAATGTGGCTGTCTCGGGTGATTCAGAGAACTTCTGCTTTTAGAGGAGGTGTGTCTTTCATGACTAGCCTGTTGGCTACATTTACATTTAGCAGATGCTTTTTGTTCAAAGGTACTTAATACAGTAATTAATTCATATATACATTCATACACTGATGGCGGTGGCTGCCATGCAAGTCGCCAACCAGCACATCAGGAGCAGTTTGGGGTTTGGTATCTTGCCCAAGGACACATGCAGACCAGGGGAATCGAACCAGGGACCTTCCGACAACAAGAAGCTGGCTATATTCCTGAGTCACAGGCAATCTGTTTGTCTTGTGTAATTATATATCATGTACTAGGTATCAAAATAAATAAATAAATAACTTGTGGGACTTGTGTAATTCATTCTAGCTAAATTGCTTAACACTGTTTCCCCCCAATAGTTATAACCCCAATTCCAAAAAAGTTGATAGACTGTGTAAAACATAGATAAACAACATTTTAAATATTCCTGTGCCCATGTAATGACATCCTTTTTTTATTATTGGGGGGGGGGCATTTCATAACTTTCCAAGTCTTTTGTTGACTCTGGCATCAAATTCAGAATAAGCATATATTTACAAAAATCAATGAAGTTGATGAGGTCAACCATTAAATATATTGTGTTTGGCCCAATCCCAATTGAGATTATGTCAATAAAGAGATGATCGCATTCCGCTTTACATATGTTTTACACAGCTTTCTTACTTTTTGGGAATCGGTGTTATATTTCATTGGTACTGTGTATACAGAAATATCTTCACTGTAATTTGCTGGCTAAAATCTGTAGCAACAGCAACTGTTTATTTCTACACAGCATCACCCTGATGAACAGGTTATTCAGTGTATAACTGTAACACTGAAACATCCACTAACCTTCGTTAACATGTGCATATTTATCATTTCTTGTTCAGCCTTGTTGTCCTCATTCAGCTGAAACTCTGTTGGAACCTTGTGGAACAGTGTATGTGTACGCACATTTTTCCAATAAAACTGATTCTGATAAAGAGATGAAAGAAAGCTACCGCTGAGAACTGAGAAGCTGCCAAATCTGGAGGTAAAGTTGGCACAGTGGCAACAGTAAATCCATTCAAAGCCAGGAAATTAACAACCAAGTGTAACATTACAATGCAAATACTCATACATGTATGTTTTCACTGACCTCCAGTAGGTGTTCTGATTGATTTATTGTTGGGTACGATGACTGTTATGTAAAAAATAAATAAATAAATAAAAAAATTGTCAAGACATATGAAACAGTTTTTTATGCCTCCACAGTCAACCTGATGGTTTGAAATATATCTCTAATGCTTAAATAGAATAAGAATTGCGTCACATTTCCAAAAATATAATATAAAATGTACTTTGACACATGCACTAAAAACCTTGTTTACATCTTGTGACATATATTTGTAGAAACACACATTTAAGATGCTGAAATTTACGATTCAATCACACTGTCAACTTTGAATGTAATCTTAAATTGTATTCTAAAATGTTATTCCTCTTTGATTATTTTCTATATTATTTTATTTATCAAGTGGACAAAGAATACTGAACTTTTTGAGCTTGTGGTCAGATGATTAATTGAGGCTATTTTTACCTGCAGTATTTGCAGTGGCAGTGAGAAGGCAACAGATGGCATGTCTATGTGATAAAGAGAGTTGATTTAGGGTGAAATGTTTTGCTGTATTGAGCAACGTTTTATGTGTCGAAATGTCTGCCAATAAAAAAATAAAAATGAAAAAAAACTAGAAAACTGAATGAAAGCCTGATATTAACAAACATGTCTTTATTTTCTCGGGGATAGGCAGCTTTTACAGAAGGAGACACATTTTAAGTGTAATATTTATACATATTTATAAATCTATTTTTTATTTTCAAATATCATGGGAGATATTAAATTGCAAATGTGCAATAGCTGAAAATAATAGCACGAGAATAAAAATATAATGTATTTATATTATTTTTTGGTAAGTTAAGCTCTTAGAAACTCTGCTCCTCGGGCAAATGCTAATATCACTTTATTTTGACTTGGTATCATAGAACATCAACATTAATTTTGGGAAACACACTTATTTTTTCGGTTTGGAAACATTGTAAAAGGAGGTCAAAGTGAATGCAATGTGTGGTGCAGGGGTAATCAGTCGCCAGGACATATGCAGGTAAGTTGTTGTGTGAAGGAAACGAGAGGCTGTGAGCACAGAGAGTGACGCTCCAGGTGCAGGAGTGTTTATCCTGTTCAAATAGTGTTATTAAAATGAGCCCTGAACTTTTTTCCTGTGTGGCAGATTATTCCCTCTTTGCCCCTCTTTCTGTCTTCCTGTATTTGGACTGCTTTGGGTGATTCAGCCCTCAGGTTGGGAGGCACTGTTTTGTTGTATGTGATTCAGGTAAGATGAATATATAGCATACAATTTCAAAGTAAGTACTTTTTTAGTTATTACTAGTAAAGTTATTGTTTGTTCTTTTTTTTCTTTTTTTAGAGTTGTGGTTAAGCTGGGAGACATCATGTTTCCAGGTATGCTTTCAAAATTAACAGAAATGTGTAGATTCAGACATAACGGACATTTTCAATGAGGTAGCTGAACTTTTAGCCTATAGGAAAACCCATGAGATGCAAATTATTATCAAAAGAAGAGTATTTTTAGTATTGAGGGTCTCATTTATTGTCAAATTTTAGAATGACTCAAACCTGGAAGGAAAGGAAGCAGATGTGTTGTATGTCACATATTGCGCTGTAGTGGAAGGGTTCACCAGTGAGTGGCACCACAGCCTTAATGCTCGCCAGCTTTTCCAGGGAAAGTGATTCTGCATGTTCTTGCCCACACTTCGGTCCAGTGGGTGGCGATAGAGCTCTGATATGTGTGATTCTCACCGACCCATCGCTAGAGGAAAAGCCTGTAGAGTGACGTCAGCCGTGTAACCGACACAAACAGGAAGAAAACATCCAGCTGTTACCTAAGCAGGGAGAAGAGCTCTGGCTAGCTTAGCAGCCTGTGTAGCATCGGCACAGTAATGAAACGGAGTTGCGAGTCGGGCAAAGACTGGTGTTTAACATGCTGTGTCCGGAGTAGTGACTGTATCCACTGATACCCAAAGGAATATAATTCTCCTCGACTTTCCTGCGGTCTGGGTGTTGAAATAAGGTACGTTAGCTTAGCAACACAACGTTAGCTAGCGGTAGCTAAGGTAAGCTTGTATGCTAATTAGCAGGCAGCTGTTATACTTGTTATACTTTACCAGGTCGCCACGTTTTCGTTTGTTGTTTTAGACTGTTTGAGTATTCTCTTGTCTTTTTATTTTTTCTTCCTTTTTTTTCCTTTTTTAAGAGAAGAGCTGTGTTTTTTGCTTGAAGAAGTACTTACTTGTTAGGGTCCAGCAACACCGACCATTGAGGACACTTTCTCTTAGTGCTAACGTTGCTGTCAGATGGTGTTTTTGTGTAAGGTTAGCTCACTAGTAAGTGAAGTTATTAAGTTTGTCAGCAATCATGAAACGGGGCTTGTTGTCCTGGATTGTCAGGTCGTTATCAATGTAAAATGGATACAATGCATTCTCTACATCTTTATAAACGTGCAATATAATGCTAATACGTAAACAATAGGCATTCATTCATTTCTAGGCAGCCAATATGTTAAAAAAGAGATCGGCCCTTACTGTAGTGATGACTGATCAGCACTGCAGGCACTAGTCATAAGCTCACTTTCTCTGACACTCGTTTTAAAGTTTTATAGGCAGAGCAATTGATCAGTTTATTGAAAATAAATAGGAGGAAGATTGATTGATTGATACACGTTAACCGCACATGTAGTATTATTTTGAATGCAGTTACCAGTTTAGATGAAAGCTACGACTAACAATTTTAAGAAATTAAAAATTCAATTTCTAAATTGGTAGATTTAGAGGGATTTGAACCACTGATCTTTTGTTGTGTTGCTTAAGAAATCATTACTTGGTTGTATAAATAGTTGATGATTCATTTTCCCTTAATGATTACATTTTGTGGTTTGTTTATGACCTCGCCTTTTGATAATTTCACACACATCCATGTTCTAAAACAAAGTTCTTAAAAAGATTACATTTCTGAAAATGATGAAAATGCAAACATGCAGGCATATCTTTTTTATAGCGCTGATATGCCTAAGTCTTAGTTAGTGAACCGATACACGTACACATGAACACGCTGACTAGCCTCCTTCATCACACACAATAATAGATGAAAGAAGCTGCTGTATGTCATGTGTTTTCAACCAGTGAACCACATTTTGAAGTGTTTAAACCTTTGTTTGAAATGGGTGTGACTCCTGATTCTTTTGACACCATTAAATTCTTGGTTCTTTCTACAAAGCGCACATTGTTTTCTGAACATGTAATTACTGTCCATAAACACTTAATAAAAGTCTGACGTCCTATCTACAATTGATTCTTTTGGGTGTGGTTGACCACTCTTCATTCACTGGTCTGTCACTGTCTTGAAAGTATTTATTTTTATTTAGCTTGATCTCTTCATTTTTGGTTGAAGGACAGAGTTACTGATACCTTTGGGACTCACCAAACCTGTCTATGCTGTCTGTTGGTCCCTGCAGGTGTGAATGAGTGACGTGGTGCCTCCCACAGCCCTCAGTGAAGTCCAGCTCCGCTTTCTCTGCCATGATGACATAGAGAATGTCAAGCTGCTCTGTGGTGATTGGTTCCCAATCGAGTAAGAATCATATTCAGGGTTCAGGATAAGAGTTATAAGCATTTTATTAAATCTGCATTTTAATCTGAATCCGTTAATTGTTTTTGCCCCCTTTTAAATTCATCATTGAAAATACGTACGTAATTTGGTGGGGAAAAAATGTAAAAGAGCCATCAAACAATTGTTCTGATTGTCAGGACAAATGTGGATCAGCTTTGGAGCATTCACATTATCTCTTTTTAGAAAACTTCCCACTGGAAATGTAAGTGTGCGACATTTTGTTAGTTCACAGGGGGATTTGATTAGACAAGTGATGATTGAATTAAGTTTGTATTACTGTGTAATGCACAAAGTGTGAATGGGCTTACAGGACACCACAAATTCAGTCACATGATCAGTGCTACGTGTATCTATTGTTTTTTTTTTGTGTGTTTTTTTTTTTAAGCCAAACTGCAAAAAGTAAATAATCAAATCTGCTTGAAAGAAACAATCAATCACTGACAAAAACATATGCCAAATCACGTTATATGTACTGTATGTGTGTGGGGCAAATGATTCAGAGCTTGACTTTTTATTATATAAATGCTGTGTGTCCTCAATGTTGGCTTTGACAAGATATTTTATTTCAAACTTCATGAAAAGCTTAAAAATGCATCACGTCAGTCTCCTCAAAGAAAAAGTAACCCATCCAGACGCCCTTTTATCTATTAAATGTTCTTCTGTATCATCAGGTGATTACAGAGGCGCATCATTTAACATTGCTGTTATACTGACCTTGGTAACCAGCCCATGTCTTTCCGGTGTGGTAGTAAATCAATAAACCCCCAGAAAACCTTGTGTTGCTCTATTCTGACTAAAGTATGAAGAATAATAATAGATAAATTGCACTCACAGGAACTACAATGTGTGGCAGGGTGGATATGACATGTTCACAGTACGATAACCATCTTAGAGTATATCATGGTTTCAGAGTATCACAGTATACGGTATTCTCACAATTATAGTTATTACTATCAGTTATAATGACCTTTAAAGGGATTAAAACGGAGGGTTTCTCTGGTTGAACAAACACTTTATCATCATTTCACAAAATATTTCCTGTCCTATAGAGACATGAAACTTGATATAACACTAATACAGCAGAACATAAGTAGTACATAAGAAAATGTACATGGTATGAAAACCATCATTTTCTATACCAGTCTACGCCTTAAAACCTGTGCACTCTTAAAGACACTAAAATAGAGACACGTGTCACATATTGCTAATCTGGTTTGACTTGTACATTTCTATAATTGAGTCCCATTATGTTGCTAAACGTCTTGGACTGGGTAACCGGTTCCAGCACATGCCTGCCTGTGCATGAGTGCTAAGCTTTGTGACCTTTGCCTGCAGGTACCCGGACTCATGGTATCAGGACATCACCTCCAACAAGAAGTTCTTCTCCCTCGCTGCCACCTTCAGAGGAGGCATCGTGGGAATGATTGTGGCCGAGATCAAAGGCCGGACCAAAGTACACAAAGAGGTTCGATGTTCTGACCTGTTATACACTCACTCGCACAAAACACAAGGCTTTTACAAAGTTTATCCTTTTTCAGACCGCTGACATTTGGAAATCTCTTTTAGCGGAACACATAGAAGAGTCTGTGATTAGTCTGCTAATAAGATGAACCAGGTGCCTTTGACTGCGTTAGACTGTCATGACACAATAATAAGATAAGAGAGAAATTAATGAAAGGAGAGCTGCAACCAACTATTTTGTCCCTTCATTTTGAGGAGTGAGTTGATACATTTGACTACTAGTCCTGTGTTCCTGTCTAAGTCTAAAGTGTTTGACTAAGTGGTTCTAGAACTGGAAAATGCTTATTTGTGTCCTGAAACAATAGGATACTTGGATTGAATGTATTTACCTGGACTGGTATCAGAAATCTGTTCCTCTCACTTTGTGACATTGTTTTTTTGAACTGTTCACTCAGTGGATGGAGCTCGGGTGGTCAATCTCAATTGATAGCAGGAGCTGAGTCTGGAGGAACATTTGCATTTTAGAATCTGCCTTCCTAGTTGGTAATTTGCCTAGGCAAAGATGAAGGCAGTGTAATAGGCAGGTCAAAGAGAGGGCAAACAGAAACAACGAAAATACCCAACTGAAAGTCCATTTAAGTTACACTAGATTTAAAATTGATAGTGAGTCAAATGTGTTTTTCGTAGTAAAATAATCAGTTGTATGTTTATGGGAAATGATTGGAGTGTAATTTCTCTCTGTCTTTCTGTCTGTCTGTCTCCGTTAGGATGGCGACATCCTGGCCTCCAGTTTCCCTGTGGACACGCAGGTAGCCTACATCCTCAGCCTGGGAGTGGTCAAAGAGTTCAGGAAACATGGCATAGGTACTGCTTCTCTTAACCACTTGCTCTCACACTCTTATGCACACAAGCTTGGCCTTGTCACTATGGAGGATATTGTACTTATATCCATTCCATGAGCACTTCTAACTTTTCAAACTGCGAGGAGGCACTGGAGGGTTGAAAGGTGAAGGTGTGAGGAAAATGAAAATATGTTCATGCTGATATTATTGTAGTTGGCAGTACATACATTCCAACCATGACCCAGGGCACCTTTTCTCTCTCTCACTGACTGAGCTCTCTCTCATTTCCTCCCTTCAGGCTCCCTACTGCTGGACAGTTTGAAGGAGCACATCTCAACAACAGCCCAGGACCACTGTAAGGCCATCTATCTACACGTCCTCACCACCAACAACACTGCCATCCACTTCTATGAGAACAGGGACTTCAGGCAGCACCACTACCTGCCGTACTACTACTCCATAAGAGGCGTCCTCAAAGACGGATTCACATATGTGCTCTACATCAATGGGGGGCATCCACCCTGGACAATATTATATCCTTTTGTTGAATCAAGATTTCTTATTGGACAGCTTGTTTTAAATGTCATCTTTTCACCAGGACTTTACTAACTACAGTAAGTAGAATCCACACCATTTCCACTAGTGGAGATGTCATGATTGAATTTCTATAATTTCAGGTAATAAAACAGACACACCGAGTAGAAAAACATGAATTTTGTACATTTTCCTTAACTTCCTGCCCCACTGACTATATCCAGCACATTGGTTCAACCCTGGCCAGCCTGAGCCCCTGTTCCATCCCTCAGAGGCTGTACCGACAGGCCCAGTCCCTGCTGCGATCTCTGCTTCCCTGGTCCAACATCGCCTCCAAGACAGGCATACAGTACAGCAGAACAATGTGACGCAACATGGTGGGTGAGAGTTTTACTACTACTACTACTTATACTACTACTTTTGTAGCTAAAAGCCGTTATACACCAGGGACATAACAACTTAATCACTAAAGAAATAGAAAATACCTGCATGCGAATATTTTAGCTCAAAACTCTTCATACTGGCAGCAGCGCAGATTTGCGATAGTATGCTCCAATATGCACATTTGCGACACAGGCATCACATTAAAAGGTCACTGGCCACAGACCAAGCAGCACAGGGACTGGCAGAAAAACTGCACTAGCTTGCAGAGTTTTGAGAGGGACTCAGTAGTCTCTGGGAGTGGACTGTAGCACTGACCAGGTTGCTGACAGGTAGAGAGAGGTAGCACTCTCCTGAGTTCTCCTCAGCTTACTGTCCCATTGACCCAAAGCATGTTCAGATGTCACTGTCCCTTCCCTTTTACCTCCATTTCACGTCGTTTGTCATATAATGCAGGGTAATGCAGATCTGCATCAGGTCCATAATTGTCATTAGTTGTGACTTGCAGTCTGTTTCACACAAAATGCTTGGTTTATTCCTTAGAAAGTAAGAAATACGGTTAGACATGTTTCACTTTCAAATCAATCAAACGAACAAAAATGCCCCTGATGTGTTAAAGACCTCAATGTAATGAATTTTCCTATCCATCAATTGATGTCTGGTTTTCTTTTTCTCTCTCTCCTTTTTTCTCAGGAGCACAGCGTCCATTTCCCATCAGTCTTCCCCTGTACACACCAATATGTACACACACACTCACTTTCTCCATCTCGTAAGGCTTTCCACATCCTGTGTTTGAAGCAGAACTCAGGTTCACCCTGTGTTTGACCGTTCACATACTACAATATAATTCCTGATTCAATGCACCTTTGTCAATGTTCACACACAGATCCAGGTTTGCAGCTGTACTTCTGAGCCCACTGCTAAACAGGGTTGTTGCATTGCAACGTCATTCAAACCGCAGTGTTGGTTTTTAAACTCACCAATGGTGTGATCTGGTCAAACCATAGGATTTCTTTTTAGTTATTCAGCCACTACACTATCCCACATATACATCACTATCTCATAGTTACTATAGTAACCAATGTTTTTCCAGTCATACCAAAGTCAAGCAGTGTCTGATCTGCTTTCAACCCGGGCAGCAGAGCAAAGCGGAGGACCTGGTTCAGATACCAACCCAGGAACACAGACGGCTAACACGGGTCGTAGATTTGGTGTGAACCGGCTGTAACACACACTCACACACACTGGGAACCCTACAGAGACTAAAGGTTCAACCTTGCCTGTCTTTCTGTCTCCCTTCATTTTGTCCACCACTGTCACAGAGACTATGTATACTGTTTGTATATTATATATACTAAGCTAATATATAAATTTCTCTCAATATGTATGTCTATTCTAAGCTGTCGGTAGGCCTAGTTGGAAGATAACCCATCCTGTCCCTTTTTTGAGTATCCGGAGTCAATTCCAGTTTGTAAAATAGAGACTCGAGAACAAGCTAATTTTAATTGGACTGTGAATCTAGCTATGTTAATAGGATAGCAGGGTAGAATAAAGCTAATTATGCACAGGAAACCTTGAGACACAATGTAGACGGCTGATGGATTTGCTACCAACTGGATGTTTTCAAAAATCATTCTTCCCTTTTGAAAATTCATGATATGAGTTTTGCCGGAAACTGTACTGACATCAGTACATAAACCTATAACATGTTCCGATATGTTATTCAGAAAATTTCACAAACACCCCACGTATTATGCAGCGCTGTTTTATGAAAAGTCTTTCATAGAAGTATCAGAACTCAAAACGAAATGGCCTCTCTACATTGTTTCTTAATGTTACCCATGCATAACACAGAGTGAGGGGAAGGTGCTCGGGTCCATGTTTAAGAGATTTGGCTGCAGCCCCTCTGTGTGCTCTATGGCTGTAAAATCGCTGCTAATGTAGAGAAATGTTTATTTGTTTGTCCAGATGTAAAAGTATGGCCCAGATTAGGTTTTT
Organism: Diplodus sargus; assembly: GCA_903131615.1. Lineage (NCBI taxonomy): Eukaryota > Metazoa > Chordata > Actinopteri > Spariformes > Sparidae > Diplodus > Diplodus sargus. The sequence continues at coordinate 2,746,405 of CAEMYA010000193.1, read as the reverse complement.
ATGTTGCCCCTAGAAGAAAAAGGAAATAATGGTCCCAAACACACCCATCACACACCTTGTGTGCCTGCGTGCATGCAGGTGTGTATGACTGTGTGTGTATATATATATTTATGCACACAGGGTCAGAAACTAGCACCCAGCAAGTGCCAAATGTTGGGCTGATCTGTTAGTAGAAGATTAATGAGTAAAGTTCACCCAACATGTGAGTAACATTGTAGTTTCTCAATTTTATTGCATTCTCTTGCACTTCGTAATGAATCACAAACCTGATCCGATGTATCAGTGAGCAAATCTTAGATTTTATACATGACATTGCACTGAAAAAGGTAGGGATAACTGTGTGAAAAAGTGCATTCATTGTTACAAGGTGTATGTCCCTCGGTTTAAACTCAAACATGAGTTTCAGACATTGTGTATGCAATAAACTTTCATTTGGTTGATTGTAGAGACTGAGTCAGTGCGACTACCCCTGCTCTTTGACTATTTTACATTGTTAATAACATTTTCTTTGTGATTGTTGTATTATGTTGTCATAAATCTGAGCCTTGTTTTCAATCATAATATGCCATTTTTTCAACTGTTTGTCTTAAAGGGGCACTCCAGTGGTTTAGAATTGTGCTTTTAGTCAGTTGTTTGGACAAATGCCTTGTTTCCACATTGCTCTGTGTACCGGAAGTCCAGTCATTTCTGATATGATGTGTGTTTCAGCGGAATTTTGTTTTGGATTTCAGCCAGAGCAAGTTAGCATAAAAACAACGCTATTTATACATTTTCTCAAAGTGAGAAGTTTAATGGCATACTCCCCAAACATCGGAAGCATGCTCGCTGTGTAACATACAGAGTGCATGCATTGTGGTGCAGTATGTCCTGTAACAAAGTATTACACAACGCTAGCTACACACACGGCGGGCCAACATCCTCGCTTATTTGTCGCCATGCATCATTGGTCATTTTTCTGTCGTGACAATGTCCCATGCACAGAAACAGAGATGGCCAAATTAGCGATCTTCCAGAAAAGGATTTCCCTGCGTTGAACACCAGGTGCATACATCCATATTTACGGGCACAAACGAAACTTTGGAAACATGGCGTTAGACACTGAGACATACTCACTTTAAGAAACAAGAATAAACCAAGTTCCAAAAATACTGGATCATACACTACCCATAATGCAGCTTTGTACCATCTCTGTGAGACATTCCAGTGTAAATGCTGTTTCTTTCAATGCTCTCAGAGCTTTGTATCTCAGTTCTCTTAGCACGTGTATCTCATTTCCTCCTCCAGAGTCACAGAAGTCATTACACAACTGTTTTCATAGACTCAGCTGTGCTCCTCCTGATGAATAAACTGATCTTGATGTGTAAAACTGATGGAGTGCCCCTTTAAATACTCTGTAAAAAGCTTCCATTGTGTCCTTACCACCTAAAACTTCTGGTGCCACACAGGCGCAATTACAGCATTAGCATCCTGCCAAAACAGTTCATCTCAAAAACCTCTTAGCACTTGTAGGGAATTAAAGAAAATGTGTTGATTCTTTTGTTCAGCCTCGTTCATTTTTCATATTTAGCACATATAAAGTGGCTTTGCTTGTTCTAGAACCACGAGAGCCTTTCTAAACATGATCTGGTTTCAATAATAGGTTGACAAATAGCAGCAGGTTTTGTGTTGTGATTCAGCAATGGGTTCTTTTTCCTGTACACTACCCGTCTGTCTTCTTCTCAACATCGTACTTTTTTTTTTTTTTGTTATTTACCTGATTCTCTTGTTGGGGGCAAGAGCAGGTGTGTGTTTGTGGCTGACGGATTATGCAGGACCTGTTTCTCCTATAGGGCCTTTGGAGCCTCTTTGGGAAATTTCATTGACCCAACCTATAACTCGCAGTGTTTTGTTTTGTTTTTTTTCCATATTGAGGATATGTTTAAGGATTTCTGAACCAATCTGATTTTAGAAGGTGAAGTGAATCATTATTTGTGTTACACTACTGCAGCAGCCGTTGTGCAGGTGACAGTCCATGGCTCCCAAGACTATCAATAATACACAGTCAGGAAAGAATTGATGAATTAGATCAGAGAAGTATAAACTAAATTGAGGCTTTTTTTTTTCAAGAGAACACATTGTTGGCTAGTGTCCAGCTGTTTTGATTTCATCCAGCCTCTGTGTTTCATGAGAAAAAGCCTCCCTCGGACTTCCCTCTTGGGAACAGGGCAAGAGAGGTAATAGAAGGTGATCGGAAAATTCAGTTGTATTCAATACATTGTATGCTATCAGCCAGTGACATTTACTACCAAATGTCTGGAAAATGTGTCGGCAGTTTTGTTTTTGTTGAAAATGTTGAATTCTGGACCCATTGACACAAAATGAAGGCAGATGTAATCTTCCTGATGGGCACAAATTGTTGAATGCAATGTCTTATTAAAATATGTTTGAATCATGTAAACAATTCTGAAAAACCGTTGCAAATACCACTCAAGAGGTATTCATTGACTGTCAATAAAAACTTTTTACCTAAGACATTTTCTTTTTGTCGACCATATCGTAGGAGTGCGCAGTCATGCTAGCGGATCTGTGAAGCTGTATCTGTATCTATGCTAATGTCAGCATGCTAACATGATGGCAGCATTATGCTCTGATTAGATATATGCAAAAAAAGGATAAAGACCTAAATTTGCCTTAAAGTACCTGTTTTGGTCACCACAATCATGGATTGAGATGGTCCAAATTCCCTTGAAAAATAGCCAATCTTGGTCCCCACAAAAAAACATCTAGAAATGTCTATAAGTCTTCTTAAAAATCATGTTCATCAGAAATGTTAACTGCCAGCATTATATCCTGGCGACTGGGTGGGGGAAAGTCAAGGTGCAGAAAAGAAAAAGGGGGGTTTATCATCTGATAACCATTCATGTCTGAACAAAAAAGTTTCATGGGAATCCAGCCAATGGTTGTTGGGATTTTGGTCTGGACCAAAATGGCGGACCAACTGGCTTGATATTGCCGTCTCCGGAGCCATATCCCATGGCAAATAACAATAACTTCTGGGAGGTTACGGGCAGCCATGTTTTCATAGAAGCAACAGCACAAACAACAGATCACATCTGGTTGGTTTCCTCTTGGTGTGGGCAGCTGTCCTCCACTCTTTGATTTACTAAGTGTTTTGTTATGACAGTGTGGGCACTGATAATTTGGTCTCTGTGGGGCCCTTTTAGTTCTCATGTTGCTTTGTAACACATATTTAAATACTGAGTGTCAGGGCAGCTTTATAACTGATGCTGCATTTTGGAATTCAACCTAACCCTTGTGGCAGTGTGGCTATGAGGAATAAGGCATTTCACTTGAAAGTCATTTTCCATGCGATGTGTTGTTTTGTCTGTTTATTTGTCTGTTTATTTGTGTTATTGTCTAACCTCTGTACACCTGAAGGGCAAACATATCAGCCTCACCTCCTGTTAAATCTAAACAAACTGTACTCCTGCTGTCTGCTCTGCTCCCGCCTCTGCTCTCTTTGTGTTTCCCTTATAGTTTGTACAAAAGGGAACAATAGTCTGTGGTCATGATAAAAGACTAAATTAATAATTTAAAAAAAGGAATTCTACATTACACAGCTGCAGTATTGGAGCTGGGCAATTTGTTTAATCAGGATCATTAACACACAGTAATTTGTTACGAAATGAACACATGAACACAAATTAGTGAGATTCAGTCACTCTGTTTCCTTCATCCTAAATAGAATGCAATTATGTCTCCCTCTGCTGAATGAGATGAGCTCCTTCATGTGAACTTTGTCATTTTTTAGGTTCAACCTGTTTATTTTCCAGGGCAACCCATTCTTCTATAATGTTTATGCTTGTACATTTGGGAGGAAGGGTTCAGCCTTTATTCATGTCTCACAGTAAATCAGGAAATAACCACATTTTAAAGTGTGTGTGCTTGTACATGTGTGTGAGACTATTTATTTATTTTTTTTATTTTTTTTAAAGGAAACTTTTTAATATGCCATGGATGGTATATTTTCCTCTAGATGATCAAAACAGTCTTCAACCTTTTTGAAAAACACATACAGCGTAGGTTTTAGGGTATCCTGTGTTTTTTATACTCCCTGGTGATCTATTTTTCACGAAAAAGATATGGGCTTCCATAAACATCACCTCCAAATCCAATCCTGCTGCCAACATTCAAAAAACTGCCAGCTCTGCTAGATGTAGGCACATGCCTAGGTCTTTGCCCACAGGGGGCCCTGACAGAGGGTGAAAGAACCTCAACTGTTTACACTGAATAATATGTATGTATTTTTTTAAACATACACCATGTTAGCACCAGTGTGCAAGAAAATGTTATTCAGTGGCTCACTTCCCTGAAAGTCAGGATAAATGTACTGAACACTGTGACACACTGAAGTAAAGACACATTAAAATGAAATGTAAAATGGAGATGAATGTACATTTTTAATATAATGTTATACTTTAAAATAACATGTATAAATGCTGAAATGAAAAATACTTAAACTAAATCAGTGAGCATAATATTGTTCATGGGGCTGTTGAGCCATTTTGTTTATTGCTGTTTTCGTTGTATAAAAAAAATAAATAAATAAATTACGGTACAGTGCTTGTTTTTTGAGGTCGCATTGTGGCGTTCGTTACGGTATCGAGCTCGTGGGTGACGTCACCGCGGATCCACTCACGCCCACACAGAGAGATAGAGAGAGAGAGTGAGAGAGAGAGAGCAAGTATTTACGCTGCCTGTCTTGCACTCCAAACGTCATCCTTGTCAGGTCTTGTGCAGCGGAGGAACAAACTAAACTAACTCAACTCAACTACAGTCAAAGTTGTACTTTTGTCTTGTCGGACGCGTTTTCTTCGGCTCGAGGACACGCTTCAGTCGTGAAGTTGCTGGAATAGAGGTGAGTGATGCACTCAAGCACTCACAAACAAACCGACGCCGTGAACGCCCCACGGATAACTCCCGCTGTTAGCTAAATTTTCTTTTTTTAAGCTGGATGTCAAATTGAAAATGTATTCATTTAATGTCAATACTTGCGTGTTTGTGAAAAAAAAAGTGGAAAATTGGGTTGCTGTCGAGAATGTCACCTGTTGGTTTCGCTTTCAAACTTATTAGTTGCGCTCAAGTCTACTTATTTCCATACTCTGTACTTTCCATTACGGATTGTGTTTTCCTGGGGCGTTCATTTTCCTGGGAGGAAGGGGCAAACAACCAAGCGAGGGGACGCCGGCCAACAGCAGAAAGAGGTGTGTGTGTGTGTGTGTGTGTGTGTGTGTGTGTGTGTGTGTGCACTCTGTGTCATCCAATTACCTCTCCACACAGGTCTGAGCCAATCTGTGTGTATGTATGAGAGACAGGCTTTCATTCAGAGACTTGAAAAGGTTTTCTCTCAGCACAGACCTCTCATTCTGAGTTAATGAAGTGCTGGAAGATGAGCTTCTGTGGGCGCTTAAAAGCTGCAGGATGTTGCCAGTATCCCTCAGCAGGTCATTATAGGCTGAGTGTGTGTGTGTGTGTGTGTGTGTGTGTGTGTGTGTGTGTGTGTGTGTGGAGGGAAAGCCCTGTTGTTGGTTGAAACAAAAAAACATCAGCTGATGTGATGGGTATGGGGTGTGTGTGAGTTGGGTTGTTGGTGTGTGTGTGTCTGGTTAAAGTAAATGTCCCAGGGTTCCAGTGAAGTAGGTTATGAGTGAGACTGGGTTATCGTGACACAGTTTCGGTCAGAATGTGGCTGGCATAAAGGTAGAGGTCCCCCCCTCCCTCCTCAGATCTGCACACAGATTTTAGAGACGTGTCTCTATGTCTGAGCTTCATCAGTCTGCTTCTGCTCCACACAGAACAGTTTTCACAGAACGGTTTCGAACGCCCTCATGTATATCACTGCATGTTTTAGCTTGTTCTCAGAGGCTGACGAGAATAATGTGTGGCCTGTCATACAAATTGAATAAAATCTAAGGTTTCACTGATATTTCCCTTTCAGGCGCTCAGTGGACCCTAGTGTGAACGCTCCAAACAAATTAGCTTAAAATGGTTTTCATCGCAGTATTCTTTTTCACACAAATAACATCTCAAATGTAGACGGTGTGACGTGATAAATGTCCGACTCAACTCAAGTAGAGTTTGGTACCAGGAACTATTTTTAACCAGTTCATGAAACAATATGTAGGAATACCGTATTAAAAATGTCCATATATTTTGTTGAGCTGTGTACAAAATTTTTCCAGCGATGTTCAAAACAAGAGAAACACCACAAGCATATTCAAGGTGATGGTGTGTCTCATTTGGTGGCCTGTCAGTATTATGAATCCCCTTTTTAATCACAAAAATAAAGAGTAATCTCTCCTACCAGCCGCTGTGAACGGCTCCAGATTGCAGAAGAATCTCATGTGACTCCGGGTGTTTATTCCTTCAGACCTTCTGGAGACCCGATTTCACTGCCAATAGCTCAAATGCGCTGCAGCCAGAAGATATCCAGTGCTTATACTGATGAGCACAACGCTATAACTGTATACATGATGTACTGTATACAGGTCTAAAGTACTTACTGGCAGTTGGTAAACGAGAAATCGACATAGTAAAGTTCATCATTCAGAGTGAAAATAATGCAGATGTCAGTCAAACTGCAACTTTGAAATGCCACTGCCAATTAACCTTTAAAGGAGGAGACTGCAGAAACTTTCTTTGTTTTCTGAAATGATCCTGGAGCTGTTTCACCTACGTCCACATTCAGGCCTAACTTTTTCTGGTCATGACCAGCGCCCAGTTTTCCTCTGAGCCTTGCATTGTTGGGAAAAAATCAACAAAAGTCTGCATACTGTGTTCAGTCTACTTTATTTAGTCACTCTTAAAAATGTTAAATAATCGTAAGATATAGTAGATTGTGATGTATGTAGTGTGGAATTAGGACACATTTGTGTTTTTGGCAACTGAGGACAGTGTTGCAGACCAAAAGCAGTTCTGCATTAAAACAACACAGGGGGCTGCGATGGTGGGGGTGTGTTGTTGAAGCTGCCAGTGAGATAATGAAAACCCAGGAAGTCCAGTTTGAGTAACACAGCCATGTGTGTGAAGGTTTACCAGAGGCAGAAACAGTTTTCGCTAATCACAGGCGCTATTTGATTACTCGGGAAAGGTGTCATGGTGGAAAGTTGGCTGCTCAGAGACATTTTCAGTCATATCTTTACAGCGTTTTTGTGCCGGCAGTCTGAATGTCATCGCCTTCTCCTCACCATCTGAACTGAAAGAGCCGCTGAGTTTGAGTGATATCTCGAAAAAATTCTCCGCTACATGATCCATGACGACATTTCCGTGAAACGCTGGCATTTCCTCCTGACCAGTCAAGAATCATGTTACGCGTTTTCTCATATGTCGTTGTGTAAGAAGTTTTGTGAGAAAGTGCATCTGATTTCAGGATCCTCATGTCATAGCATGATAAAAAGCTGGCCTGCATGACACAGCAAAATCTTTTGGTGAGGTGTTGGCTTCATTACGAAGCTGAAGGCACACAATCTGCAAAGCGCCCGTCACATACAGGAGTGTAGAGTTGACAAACTCTCTCTTAAGTGCTTGCTTTCAGAATGTCTACGGCGCTGTTAACTGCGCTCTTATGACACTTTAAAGGCTCACTGCCATTTTTATGGCTGCACCTTTTTCAACTGTGAAGAGATGGAGCTTGTTGTGAAGGCCTTCCATGTTGTTGTGCAATATGATCTGCTGTAATAGTCCCCCGTGAGCGCTGGGGCAATAAAGCAATGATAATGAGAGAGGGCTAGAGAGAGGTGGGGTGGGGGGATGGATGAGAGATATTAGATAGAGGGTTGCTGAACTGGAAAAGAAGTTAGAGCATAAACAAGTGGGCAGGAAGGCAAATAGGTTTGATAACACAGAAGAAGAAAAAGGAAAGAAAGAGGGGAACAGAGGACAATGGACACGCGAGCATCACTACCATAAGTGATTTGGTAGCGCTTTGTATAAGGTCCTTGTAAAAAGAGGTTTTGGGCCTTAATGAATCCTTAAGATGTTAAGCAACACTATTATGTGTTGATAAGATTACATTCGTGATACTAATAGCATCACAATCACATTTATTGCTAGATTGTAAGACCTTTTACCTAGAAGAAACTTACTTGTGTACTGCTTAATTAATTTTGATAAAATCATGCAATTGTTTTCATCGTTCAGGCCATATTCATTGTTCTCACTTGAAATACAGTAGCTGCAAAAAAATCTGTTAATACATGCATAATAAAGTATGATCCAGCCTCCAGCCAGGATCCTGCCTTGTGCATAATGGGCTGTCAAGTCTAAACAGGAAGAGGTCTTCCTCTAACTGTTACAATGAAGTTGGAAACACACTATAATGTGAAAATGACTGTATGCTGTAGCATTTAGTGTCCATAGTGTTAACTCATTTGACTTAAACTGGTGTTTTTAAAAAGTGAGCTTGAGAATTGGTCATCTGTAGAGTAGGCCAGCTTTGGACAGAACTGTTTTCCTCTGTTTCCACTCTTTATGCTGAGCTACACTCAGTGAAGTGAGAGTGGTATCAATATTGCCAGCCAAGTCTCAAGGAAGCAGAAAGGCATGTTTTCCATGATGTTAAACTATTCCATTTAGAGTTGTTCTAATTCCGATACCAGTATCAGCAATGGCCAGAAGAAGTCAGTTTCTTCCAAGTCAGATGGAGCTATAAACACGTCAGCGATTTGGATATCTCTAATTCTGTTAATGCCATTACCAAGAAATGTGAAGCTCGTACTTATTTTTGCCTTAAAAATGATCTAAATGATCCAAATAGTTTCCAGTAGATTTTTATATGAATTAATTGAACTGACCAGAGCACATCACTGTTTGATGGCCAAGCTTGTGTGTTTGTGCAGAAGGTGGAACAACTCCAGAGTGAAGGAGAATAAATGGCAGTTTGGAGAGAAAGATTAAGCATGAAGATAAAAACAGATTAAAAAACGGTTAACAATAGAGTGAATCACGATGTTTGTGCGTGTGTGTGTGTGTGTGTGTGTGTGTGTTTGCGCGTTTATTACCTGCTGTTTGCCTCAGGGGCAAATTCCACTCACTCACTGAAATATGGCTGGAATGGCTCAAGGAGACTTTTCTGTGCTTATCTCCACATCACTCAAGGTTATACTTTCAGATACGTGTTCGTGAAGGCATCTTAACAAGCGAGGTCGCTTTGCTAAACCAGTACTGTGGAGTGATAATCATCAAACATTGCACACACACATACAAACTGATTTGGCCATTGTTGTCTATTAGAATATACTGTTTTATCTGGCTGGTTTCTTTTTATCCCTTATGCTAGTTAAGAAAATCATTTCTACATTATGTACAGAAAATCTGTGAAATGCAAGAAGCCGGCATTACTCATGTCCAGAGTGTGCACTCACAGGAGAAAAGGAGTAAAAAAAAAGAGTGAATCCAACAGAAACTGATCAACAAAAGAAGAGAAAGCACCGGGAGCACACGTTAGGACTGGCATGCCCCTTGTTTTTAGATGCAAGGGGTTCTAATCTAATGCGATCTAAGTTCTCTCATTTCAGGACTTTACTCTTTTTCTCATGTTTATGCCGTCAGTGACAAGTTGTCTGGATCATATCTGTAGAAATTGTAACAAATATTATTCAGCCCTAAGACCAGAATAATTTAAACCAAATGTTTCCTCTTCTTGAAATCTACGTTTATTCAAGGATTGCTTAAAACCCCTGCACAATGGAGGAGTTTTTTATTTTTCTTGTATGCAAAGATATGTATGTAACAGAATAAGAGTTAAAGCTACTAGCTGAGCCTTTGGTTGGATTCTTGTTTTTGTGTTTACTTTATTTTGAACATTGAACTCTCTGAAACAGCTGCTATGTGGTTTATTGCCATTTGAGGTGTCGTTACACTCTAGGAAACATTTTTTTCTGCACAGTAGTGTGTAAACATATCTACATGTAGTAAAGTAGAGTTGAACCAGGTGAGGGTACTGCACAAGATAGGGCAGGACACACACAAGATCACCTTTCATTGTTGTGTGGGGATCGCTGTTTATGGTTGCCATACTGCTTTTCTCTCTGCAGCAGGTACAGTATAGAATATGCAACCTGCCTATGAGGATACTTTTATTGAGTTGTACTATAATGCACTCATGCATAAAGGCACTCTTGTATGGTGACCTTACACTATCTGCCCTGTTGAATGCCCAGTATCAACCATGGTACTGACCACTTTCTCAAACGTGGCTCAAAAGAGTTTTTCAGTGTGTGTAAGGTTAATGCGCCCATTGCCGCTGTAAGCTAGAAATGTTTCACAAGCCAGACTGTTTCAGACACTCAAAGGAGCACACTCAGCACATTTGTGTCTCCTCTGTCACTTTGCAACAGACTTTAACTTGATCGTAGGGTTATGAGGGTAAGAATATTGAAACCACCAGGGTCAAAGTGCTGAAAATCCTTAGTTTATTATTAACAGTGTAAAATGTGTAAAGTCACATTTGTGTCTATGATCGTTGGTCACAGTCTTTTTTTGTCTATTTCTACATTTCTGATTGTAAGGATTTTCAACAATGTGTTCTGATGCATGTGTTTCTGAATTGTTAGAGGGGCAGTTGCTGGTTGAATTTCTGGTTGTGTCTTGGTCCTGTGCTTACTTACTACCATGACTTCCGTCCGCACAGTGAGAATGGAACGGGTCAGCCTGACCATGCTTCACATGAGTCCATGTAGGGAAAAGGGAATCATTTCACAACCTGTCAATGCTGAGGGAAAGGAAGGGTTTTGGGGGAGGTATTTTGAAATTCTGTAAAGCCAGTTTTGAAAGTGACCCATGGACACTTCAGCTTTTTTCAATTATCTGTGTTGTAACTCCTCTGAACTTAAGAAAATAGTGCTTATCTGCCCATCATGGCCCAGTTAGTAACAATTAGTATCATTTTGGCCAACACAGTACTGACTAGAATAGAGGAGCCATTGTCTTCTTTAACTTGTCAGCTGGATCCATCGCCTGCTGTGAAGCTCTGTTGTTGATGCTGCCGTAACAAGTGCCCCATTGATTTTTGGATGAAGGGATCATATCTCTCTTTCTCTCTATCCTCGTTGTTATGTGGCCTTCTTCCAATACAACAGTATGCTTAGAATACAAAGAAGTAGTAAAATCGTTTTGTTCATTCACAGTGTCTCCGCTGCCTCACAGGCTCAAGCAGGTGCATTTCACAAAGCTAGCTAACAGCCTTACGTACTGTATATAAACAGATATTTCCAGCAATGGCAGGGGTGCCCAAACTCTTTACTGTGGAGGGCCAAAACTGAAAAACCAATAGTGATAGTGGCCAAAAGCTAACACCTTTTTGAAATGCATTGTATCGTTAATATGCAATAGAGTTCTAGGATTCCGAGTTCACCTTATTGACTGACTTCCTGTGCAGTCTACCTGCCACACTAAGATTATGAAAAATTATAATTAGTGTTCCTGAATTTTTAATGAGCATTTTTACCTCACAGAAAATAAAATTGGGTGCATATATACATTTATTTTACAATTGATTTAAGTATCTTTTCCCCGCTACAAAATGTTTCCACACATTGCTTTAAACATAAAATGTGTCAAGGATAGATTTGGTATCATGGTGTGGATGCGGCGGTAAAAACAAGAATGTTTTACATATTGAAGCAAAATGAGTACAAGTGTAAAAGAAACAGATACTTGACAGTCTCCATACATGTTTTCTCACCTGTAGCAGTTTCAAGCCTTTACAAATATCAGACAAAGCTTAACTTTTACAATTCTTCTATATGAGAGCTTATACAATACCAATATCTATATGCAACTATAAAGCTATATAACACCCTCATTCAGAGAGAAAGAATAATAGAGAACCTCAAACAAACCCAACATTTTTTGCAAGCTCCATCACGGGGAGTTTCAGAGTTGGAGCATCAGGTAACCGCGGAAAGTCACAACTAAACTCCCACAGTGGTGCTGTCCACTTGCCTGCCCCACACGGAATTCCTCCTCTGCTTACTCTGAGCAGCATGACGGGAATTAATCACAATATAGTACATTTGAATATCTTCCTCGGTCTTTCCCTGATGGATAGAACAAGTCACCAAATTTGTGCAAGTTGCTTTTAGAAATAAAGTTGCTGGATGACATATGACTCCCAGATCTGACTCTACTCAAACTCCATTATTCTATACAAGCAACAGCTTGAATTTAGTCCAAGGTTTAGTACAAAATTAAGTTATTTATCAAAACATATTTGGCAATCATTGTGGCTCATCAACATTGCCAGGAAAGGGCTATAAAATATCATAAAAATACCAAAATACACTGGAGGTTTACTGGCTCCTAACAAGCTAAATGTGGGACAAAGGCTATGTTTGTGTGGGACAGTATCAGACACGTAAGCAAAGCTGAGAGGTAGTCTAAAATTTTGATATAATTGACTTCAAAAATAAACATTTCTGTGTGTGCTGGATGCTCTCAGCTGCTGCAGTTACCAGTTTTTAGGTTCCATCATATTCTGCCTAAATTCTGTTGGGAGTGGCGTAGGCAGCATAGACGTTGACAGGTTAACCTGTAATTCTGCCCACACCTGCAGTTTATGTGACATAAAACAAAACATAACCCCCTGATGCCAGCCTTACCTGTTTTTATTCACAGCCATTGAATAAAAGCCAGATTTTAGGAAAGTGTGTAAAAGGTGTCAGCTGCTTTTTCTCAAAAGATACATTTCAAAAAAGCGATTCCACATTTGTAAGATTTCTGCCTCAATTCTCTCAGTTCTGGTAAACTGAATTAGCAGGTGCTGGAGATGCGAGTGGTAATGAGAACATGTCTTCACTGAACAGTTAATTTCAACACTTCATAGCAAATTCACTGCATCAGTACTTGAGATGGCAGTGTATGTGGGCCAGGAGACGCTACTTTCTCGTCATTTTCAGGCTCCGTGGTCTAATTGCAGGCATAATACTTTGCCTCAGAGTGTCCTCTTTGTTTGATACAGCATACTCACTGGTCTAATGGCTCTGTAACGGCTCACCACAGCCTCAGTTTCACCATCTAATGCTGCATTAATCCAGTAAGATATCATTTCACATCCAAACAGTTTCTTAAATTTCACAAGCAGAAGTACATTGAAAAAGAAAAGGGACAAGGAACATAATAAAAATAGAGCCTTTGGTTTCTAGAAAGGTTTTAATTTGTGTAATTTTGTTGTTATAGTTATAAGGGGGAAAACATGTATATTAAGACCAGTTTTTTCTCAATCAGCTTTGAGTTTTGAATATGCCTGAATAGCTTTACCTTGTGGGTTGTTTTTGTATGTGGGATTTCTGTAGTTGCATGGTTGAATTTTGCAGGTTTCAGTTGGAAAAATGTGATGCCACTTGCTACCAGTAATGTGATGACAGTCGTGAGGTAGTTTGTATTTTTTTTCAGGTCACTGATCAAACCACACCCATACAGCCCTGGCAAGGCAGATTAGCTGAGTGTATAAGAGTTAAGTTAATAGATAATACCAATGGGTGTCTTTTTCTGACTTTAACCTTGGTTGTTGACTCATTTATTCATGTTATAGAGTAAGTAAGTAAGTACTTAAAGGGTATCTCCACCAGTTATACACATTGAAGTCTGTTAACATGCAACTTCTCCTGGAGCCAGAGAAGACTTTGTACAGCTTTTTCAAAATATTTTTTCTGAAATATTATATTATAAATAATATACATTATTATAATTTTTCTCTTTTTAGAAAAGCAATAGTTTTGCCTAAGACCGGTTAAGACACACTATAGTGTAAAATTATTGGAATTGCCCTTTTAAGGGTTTGACGTTTTCAGAGTCTTTAAGATACCACAGTTTTTTAAGCCTGTAAAATTACTTTTGAGGCATATTATGTTAAAAGTTTTGAAACTACAGTTTTCACAATGCTTTTGGGGATGTAAACAGGAAGTATAATTTTGCCATGGATTCAGTGAGTTCTGCTGCTGTCTACAACTCCTGTTTTTGTTTACATTTTGGCTGCTCAATGCTCAGTTAGCTATTAGCAATTTACCCATGAATGTGCAGAGAATTGTGACTGGATTTATTTTATTCTTAATGAAAACTTTGATGACACTTTCTTCATGTTGGACTGAGTTATCACACTGACGTAATGTGTTTTAGATTTGACTGAATTCTGACTCAGAGAAAGTGTGTGTTTTTTTAAAAATTGTTTCATGCGAAGTGGGGCAACTGTGTGCTAATTGTATTAGAGTAGCTTAATTGCCTCTATGAGTTGTGTGTCATAGCCGCAGCTGTCGCTCCAACTGCTGACTGTGCTGATAAGTCAGCCAAATCAACAGCCCCAACTACAATAACATATTCAAATTGTTTTTAGAATGACAGAATGCAGTGAGAGGATGTCTCATAGTCTGAAAACTTATATAACAGACTGATTCTGAAAGCTCCCTTGATTTTAACATTTCTGAATCTGTCACAAGATCCTAAAAGGTGATATGAAAATTCTAAGAAAAGAAAGGAGGCATGAGGCCAAAACATGATAAGTGACAAACCCAGCAGCTAAAGCATTTCCCTTGTCTGGCAATTGCACTGGAGGAAACTTGGCTGCTTCCTTCTTCCTGCTGTTTCAGGAAGAGGTGGCCATCGGATTCGTATGTTAACACCCTGAGGAGAGGGAGGAACTGTCAGAACAAGGAAAACAGAAAGAATGTGAGAGAAGTGGACTTCATTGTATCGAATTGTCATCCTTGAACTACAGTTAAGATAGGGAAGTATGTAATGCTTGTAACAATCCAGATTGAAATATCAGTGACTGACCGCGAAAATTGAAAATATATGGACTAACATAAGTGGCATTTATTTATACGGACAGACATAATCTAATTATATAAAGCAGAATATAGACATTAAGGTATAAGATACTCCACCATACAAACTGGGTCGAAGTGAATTGATTAGAGACAAAAAGCTGCTTGTTGCACAAAGAGACTCAAAAAGGTGTGCTGAAGTGCCTGTTTGTGTGCACCGACATTTATATTCTGCTTCTTTTTTTTTCCAAGTTGACTGAATGCAGTTTAATTTCCATGAACTTGAAGGTTAACAACAAAAGATGAGGTACATATGGTTTGATCAAAGACAATGATCTGAGATTTAGAAGAAGCACCACTAATTAATAAATCATCTGTTCATGAGTCATCTCTTTCGATTTTTCTTTTTAATGGTATGACTCATCCTCATCCATAAACGTAGACCCAGTCCAAACACATCCCTTGCCCCTACCCCTCTGTTTTACACATTCGTGTCTCGAAGTAGGGTGTCCCAGTTCTTGTGCATAAAAGAAGTAGGGAGAAGTGTTGGAGTTACATGGGCCTCAGAATGTCTTTTCAATGTATTGTGGTCCATTTCTTTATGACAATAGTATAAATAGTAATATGACAATAGTTAAACGATTTCTCCATAGCTAACTAGGCAGCTAGCTTCTTTTAGATTGAGTTTTACTGCTGATTTTTGATCGACAGTCCTGCATTTTGACATAGTTCAATGTTGCATTCCCCCCAAACACTTTTGGGCACCACTAGTGGTCAGTTAATGACGATTTTCTATCTACAAATTGCAAATGGCATTGTGATAACACCAGGATTGCCACAGTAACACAAAAGAAATTACCTCAGCTGAAACAGCATATGGAATATGGATGTCTGGTTGCATCTGTTTAAATAAATGCCATCGATGGCTTTTATTAGGGGTAGATGATTATCGGTCCTGGCTGATTACCGTAGCTGATATTCAGCACTTTCCGCTTAATGGTATCAGTGGTTTTTCTGTCAGATTGCCAAAATAAACACATAAAGTGCTGCTTTGACTCTGATGCAACATCCTCTCCCAAATTGTCCCATCCATAACAATATCTGATTGGCAGTGAAGAGAAAGTGTATATAGTTGCAGAAAATGGAAACTCTCGAATAGGAGAGCTTGCTAGTACACTGTTATCTAAACGGGCATGAGGATCACAACACAGATTAGTGTATGATGTAATCAGGTGATGCATCTCGCAACACATACCATTGACAGCAGGCAAAACATACAGTCAATCACTACTGTAATTGATTTAAGTTTTGAAAGCTTGATCCAAGTTATCTGGTATAGTACATGCAAATATACATGACACTAGAGTTTCTCGTGTAAGGAGGCTGCTGGTGTGAATCACATTTCCCCCTCATGAATGTGTGCATGATTGAAATTTGAATTGAAGATACTGCATTGACGCATATCGTGGGTGAGTCATCAAATTGTAGGATCAGGGCCATCTCTTGTCAGACACTCGCATATCACATTTGGCCTTGGGCACACATACACAGGACCATACACACCACCGCCCACCCACACTGACTTCCAAGCACACAAAGACTTCAATATAATAGGCTGTCTCTGTGTAAGGTTGCGAGGCTTTCTGCCTTCGGTGTTCGTAATGGCCATGTCTAAAGCAGCTTCTCTCAGTATGTCCTCAATAACCCGCCTGCAACACCCCCACCCACTTCATGCTTTTCACCTGCTTAACAAAGGAGACACCACAGTGACTGGATGACCTAGCTCCAAAGACTCAAAAGATGTTTTCGCCATTTTCTGACATTTTGTAGAACAAACGTATGATTGATCCGAGATAGATGAGATCAGTTAAAGACATGTAATGGGTAATTGCTGATGCTGTGTCGTGAGCTAACCAGGTAGGGTTAGAGAATCAAGCTCTGTGTGCCCGTATGTGCATTTATGCGGTATTAACACTTAATTTACTGTACTCACTTTATCAATGGTGATATGTTGTAGTTTCTTTCTTGTGACAAATATACTTATTGTAAGTTGCTCTGGAAAAAAGCATCTGCTTAATGCCCTAAATGTAAATTTGAGAGCTGACAGAATATCTATATTTGAATATTACTGAGGGGCTTTATCACGGACCGTAGAGAGTGAACAGAAAATGAGTGAGAAATGCAACAAAAGTCCCGAGTTTGACTCATTGGTGTTGGTCTTCACAGATGTTTTTCACAGCAAGTCTGTTTTTACCCTATTTTACAACAATTGTTAACTGATATGTGGTACTCCAGTGTAGAGCAGCAGTCTCTCTCAACACACTGTAGACGGGTTTCACGTTCCCTCACGTTCAATAACCATGGAAGCATTGCATGTCATTAATGGCCAACCCATCCATCCATCCATCCATCTTCTTCCACTTATCCGGGGTCGGGTCGCGGGGGCAGCTGTCTGAGCAGGGACACCCAGACTCCCCTCTCCCAGGACACTTCCTCCAGCTCTTCCGGGAGGATCCCAAGGCGTTCCCAGGCCAGTCGAGTGACATAGTCACTCCAACGTGCCCTGGGTCTTCCTCGGGTCTCCCCCCAGCGGGGCATGCCAGGCACACCTCCCGAGGAAGGCGTCCAGGGGGAATGGCCAACCCCTCCACAGAAAAACTATAGTCATAGATGTGATTTCGCCGCGAATCTTGGCTGGATTTAACAACATTAACATTTCTGGCACCTGGTGTTCCAGAACTCTACAAGAACCTTCACTTAGCTGCGACATTTGGCTCTACACAATCGTCCGTTACAAGCTGTAACAGCTTTTTCTGACATTGAAAATGTCATGAGGTGAGAAAAAGACTGACCAGTGAAGATTTGTATGACTATGACTGTATAACATACACATACACCTCTTTATAAATGCAAAACACATGCAAACTTAATGAGCCTTTTAAGCGTGATTAATACTACAACTTTAATCAGTGTTGTCAAACACAAGACAAGCAATGCTTATTTCAAATGCAAAAGAGGACACTGCAGGGATGAGGTGTAAAAGAGAGCAGAAAAATATTACTGTGTAAGCAAATAATGACATCAGATAACACATTAAGACACTGTCATGTAAAAACTTGTCAAAATAGACAGGAAAACAGAGGAGACATGACTGAATGCTGTGTTGGTGCTAAGCCAATGTGCTGTATATAACATTCTCATCATTTGCTTCAACCTGCAGGGGGAACAAAAAGATTAAGATTAATCTAAGTCAAGATAAACAAAAATTAAAATTTGGGGGAAAAGTGTCAAAAAGGCTAAAAGGCAACATCTACAAAAAACCCTACTAAACATCATGTGATTCGGTTTCTTAATATTTACCTTCTGGACACGTTTTGGCTTCTTGAAAACCACAGAGCTATACATCACATCCATATCGCTGTCAGTATATGAAGTCTGCATGAGGAAGGAGAGACTATTACGAATGAGATGATCACAATGATTTTAAGTAATTTTACAACCAAAGGGCATTTTACACTCTATAGCCCTGGGCAAAGAGTTGACCCTGTGCAGATTGTAAAACCTCTTGTGGTAATGTGATTTGTGACAGTGGGCCATACAAATAAAATTGACTTGACAACATTTCTCAAAGTCAAAAGGTTATCAGTTACCACACACACATGTGGAAGGCAAATGTTAACCCAGGGTTAACCTAAGCCCAGGGCTATACAGTTCACACTGCATTCTATTGTCTTACATATGTCCGTTGGAGCACGCAGCTAATGTGAATATTGTTGAATGCCAAGTGACTAGGGTGATGTTTAGCTGATAACCCCACAAACTCTGGGCTAAACCCCGCTCTGGAGCAGTCAGAAAACCAGGTTAACCATTGTTAGTAATATTAGTGTATAACCACATACAACACAGCATTTTTGCTCATACCAAAGCAACATGTCCACAGATAGAAGTAAGATGATACTGTGTGTGAGACTGAGGACTTCTGTCTGAATTCTGTCTATTTGTGCGTCTCTCATTAAATCAGTGTATTCTTCATCTCTCACAGATGTTAAGTGGGGCAGCCATTAATTGTATGTTTTACCCAGCCTCCTAATTTTTCTGAATCAGGGTTGTGTGTAGCTGCTGTTGTAAATGGTGTTATGATATGATTTTTCTGCTTTTTGCAAGTGACATGGCTTGACATATAATGATAAACATGTTGACTCTGACTTCTAAGTACTGATTGGTTTATCTAATAGAAAACAAATCTACCTTTATTGGTCCAATCATGAAGCACTTAAAGAGAAGATTCTCTTGAAATGTTACACATTTTACATTCATTTTCTTGCTATATCTGCAGTTTCAACTAAATTTCACTAACACTAACTAACCCTAACCCTAACAGTATAACAACATTAACTTGTATCATTACCATTCTTGTTCAAATAGTCAATTACATATGGCTTTTTAGAGTTAAAATCATGACATGAAGAATCACCATACTTGGAACACCTTGCAATCACATAGCAAATCAGAGAAGTTTCTATGTGACAATGGTCACTTTAATCAATATTTGATCTCATAGACATGGATGCCTCTAAAGGTTTATGTCTTCTACATCAGGATATATTCTCTGATCATTTTGTTGTATAAACAAATGGCCTGTACACTATTGATCCTTACAGCCTTCTTTGTGCAAAATGTGTGAAAAAAAATAACCATATCTTACTGTTGTCAAGGCTGGTGCTGCTGCTTTGGCCTGCTCTAAAAATGGAACAGAAAAAAAAAATCCTGTTACTTTAAATGTATAATAGTCTGTATTAAAAAAACAAACATTTATAAATGACAAAAATAATTGGTACAAGATTGATTTAACAACACTTACTGCACTTTCTCAACATAAACCAGATGAACAGGGTGACGAGTACACTGAAGATCAACAAGATCAAAAGGATGATGACGCTCATTAGGTAAATTGAATCACTGCAGCATAGATAGATAAGAAACAGGTTTAAACAGGTGTTTAAACATTATAATGCAGATTCTGTTCATAATCCTTATTACTAAATGCAACTCCAAACCATCTCATCGAACCCATATATATAAACAATACATATAGAGATTTCTTTACAACTTTTGTTCAGTTTGACCACAAAATGGAGCACAGTTCTCTCCATACTGTACCTTTGCTGTTCACCCTGAGTGGTAGTTTCTGTGGTAGTTTCTTTGTCTGCAACACCAGTGGTGGGATTCCCAGGTTTAGGAGTGGTGCTTAAGAGTGTTGTTGCTGCAACAGTGGCTTTAATCCAAAACAAAACAACGATAAGTGAAATAACACATTTTTTTCTATGTAAAATAACATAATTTACCAAATGGCTGCACCTGAAATATATTCATAAACAGATATTTCACATTTTTTTTATTTGCTGTACTTACTGTCAATAGGTTTGTCAATAACAGTTATACGCACTGGCATTTGGAAATCTCCTTGGCTACACAAATACCAGCCGCTGCTCTCCTTTTTCAGTCCACTCATAGTCACAGTGAAAACACTGGGATCAGTGGTCACTCTGTTGACCTCTATTGATCCAGGAGAC
Organism: Diplodus sargus; assembly: GCA_903131615.1. Classification (NCBI taxonomy): domain Eukaryota; kingdom Metazoa; phylum Chordata; class Actinopteri; order Spariformes; family Sparidae; genus Diplodus; species Diplodus sargus. Next base: position 2,726,034 of record CAEMYA010000193.1, on the reverse strand, counting down.
CTCATCACACAGGAGCTGCCCAGCCCACACCACTTAATTTCTCCAGGGTAACGATTGTAAAACTTGATGGTTTTTTCTCCTCCAACAAATCCTGTAATCTCCTGATGATCCACATAAAGAGCGGGTGTATCTTGGGGGGGAAAGGATTAAGCAGAAAAATGTGGGTAGCCTAATAATCAGTCTCCAGAGCAAACAATCAACCCTCCTCGGTGGAGTTGAGACGTGATTTGAATAAAGATGTCTTAAGGGTTCTTACCTCTGGGGATTAACAGGTGAAAATACTTTCCATGATCTACCCGCCACTTAATTTCCACAACACACCAGTAACCACCAGCGTCCCGATAAGTCAAATTGTTTATAGTCACAGTGAAGATTCTTTGTTTTTTGTCATCCAAGATTGAAAACTGTTCTGATCTCTCTCCATTTGTTTTAACTGCATATGAGCAGGAGCTCCAAGACTCTCCTTTACATAAGTATTTTACATTGTCCGTATATTGTGACTCATAGCGACATGGGATAGAGATTGAACCTCCAGCCTTCACTGACACTTTGCTGACTGTAGTTATGCTGTGAATTCCTGCAACAACAACAAATACATCATTTACTACAGTTATAGCAAACAATATTCTTCTTTTACATTTCCTGCCCACTGAAAATGATCTTTACTGTTTTGGAGTAGACAGAATTCTCTATGCTGTCACTCATCCCATTCATCTGAACCACATTTAAATAATGACAAAATATATTCATGTATATTTAATTACTCCTGCTTTGTTCATCTGACATGACTGTAAGAATAATCATCTGTACAAATAAAGCGACCGATGTGACTGACCTGCAAGTCCCGTGACGATGAAAAGAATTCTGAGATGAACAGCCATGTCGCCGAGAGAGCGCTGAGTGTGGCAAATGAACATGCAATACCAATGCATTGTCTTATTATCTACTTCCTGATTTACTGAACAAGCAATAGCAGCTGTTAAATCTCTCTCTTCCTCCTCCTTTTAAGGCAGTTCATTTGGTTCGATGGCAAAGCACAGTCATAGGGCTCCATTTTGTATTGGTGATCAGACCGTTGTACATAGTAAGCAAGTAAAGCTATGTGAAACCTGAGTTACAAAGCACTTAATGAACACATTAATGAAATATCTATATTTTTTAAATCTGTAAAATACTTCTGGTTATGGCTAAGAATTTAAATTTCATCTTTTATTTGCCTGAAGACAGATGACACTCAAAACCAAGCTGAAATATTTTCATTTATTTGATTCAGTAATTGAATAAAAATATTCAAATATATATTTGATGCAATAATTCAATTGGATTATGACAAATATTATATAACAACCCTGGGTCGAACATTAGATCTACTGTAGGCTATTAATAAACAATTACATGATCAGATATACCGTTAGTGGCAAAATGCAAAGGATCTTGTTAAATGAAGGAAAAATGAATTGCTCCTTGAATCATTATGCTGTGGCCTTAAATGGTAAGATGTCAACCATTTTAGCCACAATGCCACTTCCCTGCTTCTGGTTCACATTTACAACATTGTTCTTGCACCATCAGACACTTTAAATGTGCTGCATGTACGTGTCAAAGCCACACTGACAACTTTCCTTCGTCACACGTTTTTAAGTGTCTCAACATCGCACCAAGGTGCATTTCCTGAATTCTTGACTTTTAAACATGTGCTTGTGGGGAAAAATAGTGCACAGGCAATTAGATAAACTGTATGTTTGCAGATTTGTATAAAATAACACCAGGGTCCGAGAGTCACAACATCAATGCAGACTGCAGGTGAATTAATATATTCGGAATGACAGAAAGACACTATGCATAAAGCCTCCATCAGAAAGAGTTCAGTCAGTTTTTTATTTAACTATTGTGCTGTAGATCACACTACCATCTGAAGGTTCAGTCTAATGAGAGAAAACAAGAACAGACAGAAAGAAGAATGCCGAATCATTATGAACCAACAACAATTTGATTGGCTAGTTAACTGATGATTGAGATGCTGATATGAATTTAAGATGAATCACATACCATGTGTTGCACATTGTCCCCTATGACAATAGTACTGTATGTCACACTCTCTTCAGGTGTACGCTCCTGCTGGATGAGGACAAACAAAGTTTTCAGAAACTGTCCCTCTTTTTTAATGTCTTAGACCAAAATGTTTTTTCTTGTGTGGTTTACCCTCTTCTGGGCTGCTGCGTGCTGGTTATGAACAATGGTGGAGTAGTGCATGTCAGGATCACTCACAGTTTGTGAGCCCTATGACGAGTGGATTTGAAATTGGACATTAATCTCATTATGTATTAGTTTGTGCTGTTAGATAAGCAAAAACTGTTACACAATCATTTACAGTGGTTAATTTGAATACAGCTGGACTGTCACTGGCAGGACTGCCATTCAACCCTTCCAAACCACTCAGATCAAACCAGAGACAGTGGCTTTGTTTTATTTTCATTTCTCACACAGTTTGTAACACATCTAGTACTTATGTTGCACTGGGTCACACCGCTCAAGCTACATGTAGTTGAGGCTGCCTGGTAATAAGCAGGCATGCAAAGAACTGCTGTTTACTTTATTTGCTGTATGATCAGTCCAAATTTGGACAAAAGTGTAAAATGTTTTGTTATTCTCCAAGCAAAGAGGAAATATACCAGTGATGACAGTGACCTTATATTAATAACCAAATATAATAATGGGAACTACATGGCTTTATCTTACCGCAGGGATGTCAGACCCCCCAGGGTTGGTTTTACCTAAAACACATATTATAAATATTATTTCAGAATAACAGATGTATCACTCATGAATACATTTGTTAAAGCAGAGCTTTTAACAGACTTACTACGTCTTATCATCCACCATCCCAGAAAGGCAGCAGGAACGAGCAACAGCAGTACGACGAGGGTGGTGATGAGAATCGTCATCTGAGTGGAACTGGAACACAAATAAGCATAGATAAGAGATGCATTTTATTGAAAATTGGCTCGTGCATACATTCTTCGTTCATTAGTTTAATTTGTAAGACAAAAACGTATTAAATACAGAAACATGTAATGTATAGATATGTATAGAGTTAGACTGAAAGAGAACTGTGGGCAACCCCTGCAGCCCAAGTCAGTCATTCTCAAATATGTGCATTAGTGTTAGAAAATTGCATAAAGGATAAAACTTAGTTGTGTTGTATTAAGAGGCACAAAGGGTTCAGAGAGAATATGATCCAGAATACAGTTTGAATCACATATGAACCCAGTACCAAAGTGATATAAGATAAAGAGTGCACACCTCCTGTCTTCGCCTGAGCCATTTGTGGCGGAGTCTGTGGCCTGAGCTGTGTGTGGCTCTGCACTGGTAAGCAGGGTGGAGTGCTGGATAGTGGTTGGAAGTGTACCTGTAAATAAATTTAAACGGTCACGTTTGCAAATTTCTATCAAGGTATTTTTATGCTCTATATTGTTGAATTTTTATGCTGTAATTGACACTTTTTCAAGGTTTGACGTTAATATATCATATAAAGACGTTCTTTTTTATAATAGGTTTCTAATCTATGACAAAAGCAAATGTTTTGTGTCTTACTTGCTACACTGGGGATCATTGTAGTTGCTGTTGTAGTAGCTGAGGTTGATTCATGAACTGTTACATTCACTGGGATTTGAAATTGTCCATCGGTGCAGTAATACCAGCCGCTGCTCTCTGTCCTCAGGTCACTCATGGTCACATTGAAAACTTGTGGGACACTTGCATTGATGGTCACTCTTGTTCCACTAATTGATCCAGTCTGAAGTGTCACGCAGCTGGGGTTACCCAGCCTGCACCACTCTGTTACTTTTTGACTTTTATAGTAACAAATGACAGTCACACTTCCTCCTTCGAATGCCTCAACTTCCTGCTCGGCCACGTACAGAATTGGCTTATCTTGGAAAAACAAAACGCACCATACAAATTAAGCATGGTCAGATTTTATTACCTTAGACATATGAGGGAATATCTGAGAAGGATTTCAAATGTGCTTAAAAAATGTGTGGATTTTACCTTTGGTGACTGACAGCTGAAAGCGCTGTGCTGTATCTCCATTTTCCACAGCACAGCGCCAGTTACCTTTGTTCGCCTGCTTCACATCATTAATAGTCACAGTGAAAACTGTTTGTTGTTTGTCATCGGCAATTGAAAACTTTCCTGAATTATGTGGGCTGTTTGTTCCAACTTTAATGGGGCAGGTCGAACCCTTTACTCTACATAAGTATTTCTCATGTTCTCTGTAGCGTGGCTCATAGAGACATGGAATAGAGATGGAGCCTCCAGCCTTGACTGACACTTTGCTCACTTCAGTATTGCCACACTGAATTCCTGACAAAACAACAGCAGACATTTAATTCATTGCAGTGCCTTCAAATTGTATATTTTGTATATATCCCTGATACATCAGTTACAGGTTAATCAATCACATGAGTATACAACACATCTGTTACATAACTGAATTTGTGAGACATTATTAATAATTAATATTGATGGCTCGTTATTACATCAGCGCTATCAATATTCTGTCAATTATAAGCCTCACTATCATTTATGCAGAGTTTTCTTATTAAGAGTTAGCTGACTTACCCACAAGTCCAGCGAGTATCAGGTGAAGAATAAATGGAGAAATCATGCCTGCATCAGGGTTGATATTAAATGAGTACTATTCTGGACCACAGCTGGTACTTAACAGTGGGTCGCTTCCTCATATTGAACACCCTGTTTTGGTGTACTGCCATAAACCTACTGATAATGTCTTGCTTCTGAACAACAGATTGCCTGTTTGGCCAAGTTATCAGCTGTTCATCACGTGTTTTTGCATGTACTTCCTTTACTTACGTGTTATTTACATTGACCTATCATCATAAAGACTTATCACTGTCGGCTACTGTTCCATTAATATATGGAAACATCAATAAAAAGTAGAAAATGGACTTCAAATATGACATTATATAGGAGTTTGTGAACGTGACACCCTGTAAATTCAGATGGATTGGCTGCCAGTGTTTATTATCAAATCACTCTGAAAGGAACCCCAATGATATCATCCCCCAAGTGTTGTTGTTGTTGTTGTTGTTGTGGGTATCTCAGAGTTTTAACCCTCCTACTCCAAGAAATAGCCACGGGAGTCCTCTCCATGATATCCATGTTGGCCTATTGCATCATGTTCAGTGTTAAGTAAACGTAATAAAACATTCTTCTTTCTCTTCTTTCGAATACTTCAGCAAAAGAAAAAAGAAAAATACTAAAGTACTCATTTAAACTAATACTTGTCATGGCTAAGTGCGTTTGTAAGGGGAATACTTAAGGTAAAATGATTTGACCTACATTTTAAAAGACAGTGACGGTTTTGTCTTGTGTTAGCTGGAGACGATTGGTGCCCACAGTGAAAGTTTTCCCCTCCATTATAAACTCTTCCAACATGTAATTACAGGAGTGCTGTCTCATGCTCTGAAATCTGTATTAGTTCCTATTGAGTTCTCTCTTTCTATATGTTGCCTTGGTTTCATCTCGCCCTTTTTGAAATTACCTCCTGTCTGAACGAGGAACTGAGATAACGTGTGAGAGATTTAAGGAAACAAAAAAAGGATGGAGGATTAATGCTCGTCTGCTCCTTCCCGATGAGTCCTTGTCCATGTTTTGTCTTTGTTGGTGTAACCTCATGCTTGCTTGCCTGCACTCTAATACTCTCAGCAGATTTGAATAACCTGTTGAGCACCTACTAGCGTTTAGCCCTTAAGGAGCATTTTTCAATTTCTGGCTTTACGGTAGTTTGATTATATTTGTGGCTGGCTGCCACATGCACTTAACTGCCAAGTGACTGAATGTTGCCATGAAAGGTTTCTGTGAGTTGATGTGTCTGTATATATATATGGCTAAGTAAAATGTATCACTCTCCACATCTCTCTGTGAACTTGTTTTTCTCACACTACGTGACACCTTCACTCAGCGCTCAAAAAGCTAGAACGCAAAAACACAACCAGTGGACAGTGCACAGACAAAATCAAACGGATAACAAGTGTTAAACATCTCAAAAGAGGAGTGAAAGAATCTTGTTTTTTAATTGCATCATTGACTACATTTTAGTACAGTTATGCTGTTATTCTGTTGAACTGAGCAACATCTACCATTCAAGCCTTGTTGCGTTGTGTGATGTACCACAGTCTGCCTAACAGCTGTGGTCACTGTGGTTTTGCCAACTTGACAGCGGGAATGGATGTGTTATAAGTTTGCGGTGAGTAGACTGATAGCACTGTGTGGCAAAATGTATGGCTACAGCCGGCTGCAGGTTAGCTGAGCTTAGCATAAAGAATGAAAGTAGGTGGGAAGAAGTAGCCTGGTTCGGTCCAAAGGAAGTTACTGCTCCTGACCAAGATATAGTCACATGATTCCCTGTCATACTTCAACCTCTTAGACTTTGTTTTGACGGATCAAATGACAGAGATATAACATTAGATATAAATGCTGGTAGGGGGACAAATCAGGCTAGCTGTTTACCCCTCCTCCAATTTCCAGTCTTTATGCTAAGCTAATAAACGTCATATTTTCTTAATCAACATGAAAGTTGTATCAGTAACCACGTCTGTAACTGCTTCATGCTGCCCAAATCTCTGTGTTAAGGACAAGAAATCTTTATAAACTGGCAGTGGGTTGGTCACTCTAACCATCACATCACTGTTCTATAAATCCATTATACAAAGAACCAACACATACATTACAACTCTAGAAATGTCAAGAACTAACTCTGTACAAATTGTATTCCTCCTCTGTGTGTACAGCTTTAGATGAATGTATTTAATCTTGTAGAGAATGCCAGAGTGAAACTCTAAACCGGTGAGGTCTGCATTGATTCATGACCTGTGTGGCCATACAGCATAATGGCCTCATCACATGGGTAGTGTTTGTCTCAGCAAAGCCGTGTGTGTGCACGTAAGTCTATATGCAGGTGTGTGTGTGTGTGTGTGTGTGTCTGTGTGTGTGTGTGTGTACCACTGGGCTGGTATTTGCTGTATCAGCAGGGTCTCTGGGTGGCGTGTTGGTTGAGGAGAACTATCCTGGAAATTTCCATAGGACACAGGTTTAGTCCAGTGCTGCACGTGAGAGAGAACGATGGAATGCATGTATATTGTCCGTTTGTGTGTGTGTGTGTGTGTGTGTGTGTGTGTGTGTGTGTGTGCGCCGTGCTACAATTGGACTTGTTTGTACACGGGTCTATAAGCCACTCTACACGTTGTTACAGGCCTAGTTTGATTTCTTACAAGATATGTAGTAAGGGGAATAGGTGGAAATCACAGGGGGATTCGGACAACTTGCTTCAGTGGCCAAATCCTTGGATGCAACACCGAGCATAGTTTCCCATTATTTCCCTGCATCACAACAGCAACTTAAAGACAAATGCAATTACCTGTTCACAGCGATGGATTACCAAACTCAGGCAAGTCTCAACTTGGTATTCATACCGTTCAGGGATAAACTGAAAACAGCTGTTACCTGAAAGGTGCTAACTCTGAAAAGTTACAATATGCTATTGTGAAAAAGGTCAGCAGGAATGTTAATAACAATGTTCTGAATAGTTAGGCAGCCAAAGCGTGGTGAATCATCATTGTGTTCCTTTAAGGTAGCATGAAAAGCCTAAGACTTCACAG